>SWBJ01000020.1:0-235715 GCA_024195555.1 Aureobasidium sp. EXF-12298 | reverse complement strand
CTCCACACCACCGATCAACATGGATACCCGCCATCCGGGCAGAGGCTTTTCCAATAGTTTGAAGACATGCAGAGAGACTTTCGATGAGCAACAATGGTAAGTTCTGTCGCCATGCCCTGCCCCGGATGATAAGTGTGTGTACGGAGTATGAGCTCCGCTTGTGTGTGAAAGATCAAACCTCGTGAGTTCTTCTCCTCGTTCCCGTACCCACGCAACTAACGGCAAAGCGTTCCAATCTTCCCAAGTCTCACGCATAGGCAAGTCGGCCGACTCGAATAAACCTGGTTCACTTTGTACTATAACTCCACGGTACCTTTCTCTCCACAAAATTGATGTGCCTCTTTCGCAAGGATTCACAAAGCCAGCCCCCGTTTCGAACAAAAGTCTAACGGCAGATGATAACCCGCCATGCATTTCCAGTTTTATGATTCGCACATGATATACATCCACAAAACGCGATACAAACGCGGTAAGACGCGATCCACTTTACGCCTTCATCGTTTCGATCTGCCATCTCCTGACTCCCCTAGCCGTCAAGCCATTGACGAGATGTCCTGCGTGAACGTTACGAATTGACCTCGGCCGAGGAAATGAAAAAGGAGGAGTCTCTCCTGGAGTGAGACGCGGCTGAAGCGCGAAAGCTTCGCGTTTCCAAATCTCAATTACATTTCCGCTTTTGGGCATGTGAGCGCGGGAAATCGATCTGGAGGCGGTTGCACTTGTTGCTAGCCTCTCTGATTGATTGTATATCTTGGTTGACCGCGTGCTACCCAAGACACGGGATCTTAGAGCCTTGTTGTGGTATTGATGTAATCGATAGGTACGCGAGAGGCTTTTAATCAGCTGCTCTCAACGGAAGAAGGCTTTGTGCCTAGCTCGCAGCTGCGGCAGTCGTGGAGAACTGCCTTTTCCCACAGAAAAGAGAGACACTTCTACACTAAGACGATTGACTTGGTACCATCACAGAGATCTTGCGAACACTCATAGACATTGTCTCAGAGTCTAGCTGGTAGGATGGAAGCAACTTCAATTCAGACAAAAGGTACGAGAGTCAGCTTATGAGACTAATTATTACGAGAACCACTCAGGTTTCGTCCGACTTACGCACCCAAGTTCTGGTACACAGCAGTCTCTGCCCCAAACCAAGCACCCATCACATGAGGATCGCCAAAAGGCATGACCTGACTGGCAATCATACCAGCAACACCCTTCTCACGATCCGCCCACCAAAACAAATTGGCAATTCCGGCCCAGAATGCAGTGTTCTTTCCACGTCCGGTGACTCCAGGCTCAATGGTCAACATAGCACTAAGGCACCAGCCCTGTAGTCTCCATCAGTATGTGGTCAATTCAATGCAATAACACACAAACAACATACCTGTGCAACCTCGCCCTGTGGGTACAAATCACCAAGTGGATTCGAGTGCTCTGGCTTTGCGTCAGGAATGCCTCGGCGACCGAAGTCTGGCATTTGAGTAATCTGGTTCTCAAACATGTGTTTGACGGTCTCGGGCTTGAGGATCTGTTTCTTGGTCGTGGGACACGTGCCATCATTCAACAGTACAGCAAGCACTTTAATGTAATCCGTAGGACGAGAGTAGAGACCAGCACCACCACTGTTCAAGATTCTGCTTTGTTCTTCTTTTCCTTCGGCGACCAATGGTCTGCGGTATACATGATCTCTTTCTACTGCTTTTTGGCTGCCTGGCCAGCGTTGGTGCATGGAAGCGAGATTGGACTTCATCTCCTTGGTTGGAAACATGGTTGTGTTGTTGATGCCCAGAGGCTGGAAGATGCGTTCTTGCATATAGTCATTTAGAGATTGGCCGGTTTGTCGTTCGAGAGCGATGCCTGCCCAGTCGATGTTGATGCCGTATTCCCATCTACTGCCTGGTTGATTGACCAGAGGCATCCTCAGGACTTCGGTCGGGTCGCCGCTGAAGACGTCGAAGCCGATAGGACGGCCGTAGTCCCTAAGCTTGGGGTTGAAGAATTCGTATCCGAAACCTGCGGTCTGTGACAGGGTCAGAGGGAGAGTTTGGCGTGAGTAGATAGCACACTTACATGCGATAACAGCATCCTCAATGTAATCTCAGCCTCCTTGTCCTCCAACTTGCCATCATTAGTCAATACCTTGACCTTCTCCAACTCTGGACATAGCTTGTACAGTTGCTTATGGTCATCAAGGTCAAGCTTGCCCTGCTCGACCAACTGCATGACTGCAATCGCTGCAATCATCTTGGTGCAACTGGCGATCCAGAATGTCGTTTCCAAGGTCATCGGCTCTTTAGTGTCTAGACCGCGATTGCCGGAAGCATTTGCTGTCAGGACTTCGCCATCTTTGTTGATTGCTGCAAAGACTAGTCCTGCTACTCCTGTCTCGGGATTCGAGGTTACGCCGTCGAGGGTGGCTTGGACTGCCTTGTGTGTGGCTTCAGACTTGGAGCTCATGTTGAAGTATAGACTGTTTCTCTGGATCTTGGGCTGAATGTGACAATCAGATTGTGCGTGTTCAAATAGTGTATGGACAGAGACAAGTACAAAGAGTCAAGTAGAACGCAAAACCGGGTATTGCAGCCCCTCTGTATAACAGTCTCCCCCCACTACCCCTCTTCGCCCAGGAGGAGGCTCCAGTTACGTGACCGAGGCTGCCAGGGTCTTGCATGCTGCCGACTGCGAGCTGTTTCCGTAGCGCCACGACCCCGCATATCTCCCCGCAATTGGTCAAACTCTAAAACGATCAAGCTTATCCACGCGGATCTCGGGAATCGGATTCTCCAGATTTCTATGTCCTTTGATCCGAGAATTTGGTCAGTGGCCCTGTATTGCATTCTCCATCCTCGAGGTTGGAATACATATCTGCATGGATATAGGATAGGCGTCTTTAATACAAAGGGTTGTGAACGAGACGCTGGCGAGGTTCTGCACATGATTTTTGATACAGGTTGCTCCTTCCGGCTCCAGGAATCCTGAGCAATTTCTGCTCAAAGTGCCCAGCCAAACCTCGATAAGATTATGGGAATCTGACAGGTCATCTTACAAGGCCGACCACTGCTCGCGGCTCGTCTGGCAGCTCGTTTCTGCCTTCAAACTTGGGGACCTTCGGCAGCAAATAAGACGCTGACGTGAGCCACGGTTAATGAAGGGGTACTGTGCGAAGACCTTTTGCCTAAGCTGGATCGAAATCACGCTGCCAACTAGCGTGATGGTCTTGGCCGAACACAAAGTCGTGTGCATGGCCTTGCAGAAGCCTACGATCTGGATACTGTCGATGAACCAAAGCACCTCATCCGGTCTTTGCCCGAGCTTGCTTGAACTTTTTGAACTCTTTCAATGCTGCCATCACCAGAGGTACGGCCATGGGCCCGAGCAGGGGCACATACACTGCGACTTTGTGCTCATCTGGGAAGTAGACTTGACCAACCATTGATGGCTCAAAGAAAGCTTGCTCCGCTTGAGCCTCGGCGATTCGCGCATGTTCCAATGCAGCATTGTAATGACCTTCGTGAAGATGAGAGCATGCGGTCTCCAGATGATGGATTGTTTTCTGTACCGAGTCCGCGACGTTATCCGGGATGGCGATGCTAGTCAGTTTGAGTGTAAGCCTGGACAACGCGCCGAGAGTCGACGAAGCCGATAGGATCAGTGATGCTGCTCGTTCGCGTGTCAAGCTGGAAAGACGAAGAGGTAGCGAAGGCGGTGACTGAGGCAATCCGATGAGGGATTCCAGTTGCTCTGCGAAAATGCGCACGACTGGTTCAAGATCATGCTTGCTAAGGACGGTGTTGTTCTGACTCATGTCAGGATTCAATATTTGAACACCGCCCCATTGTGGAATCAGCCAACTAGTGCCGCCAGTCTCCTCGATCACCATCGGCGCTTGCTTAGGAGAAGGGACATAAGCAACAAAGTTGATGGTTGGGCCTACACCGATGCTTGGACTAAGAGGCCACTCAGCTGCATTGATGAAGGCACTCAAGTCAGAGCGCATCAGTGTCCACTGCTTTGACGATTCGTCATATTGAGGGCCGTGTAGAGAAGATGACAGGGAGGCGTATAGTTGCACCTGAGTGTCGACGCTGAACTTGCTGACAGATGAGAAAGATGCCAGGAAGGGGCCCAAGTACTCGTCGAGTGCTGCTTTGATATCCCATGCAGAGGGTGATGCCGAGCCCGTGAAAAGAGAGAACGTCAAATGATAAGTCGATGCATACTTGAAAGCGCGATTAGATCTTCTCTTGTAGCCTTCGACAACGGACGAGGAATCAGTGTCCCCTAGAGATTCTTGATGAGCAGTCTGTCCATTCAAGAGATAGTCTAGAGTGATTTGCTCTTCGACAAAGAGTTTCAGCAGCTCAGTCGTGATAAAGTCAGCGAGGTCAGACAGAGCGGCGGGCTGACCTGACGGCAAGGATCCATGGTAGATGCTTAGGGTAGGGTCAAAGGGCTGGACCTTGGCCACTGGGTGAGAGTAGGATGTATCAAGCACGAGATCAACGGTAGCAGCAACCTGACTGCTGACAGCCGAGGACGATGAAATGTCAGTATATTGCGCATCTGCTGACCGATCTGCAGTACCGTGCCCCGAAGTGATTGCTTGCAAGCGGTGAACAGGAGACTTGTTTTGTCTGTCCAAGCCCTGTTGAATTTGCTGAGCAAGTTCGATGGTAGTTGCAGTATCAAGGTGGCTAGCAGCAAGAGCGACGTGCACAGGGAACTCGAGTTTACATGTCTTTTGATTGTTCAGTGAAATTACGCGATAGAGCGAGGGGGGCGAGGCATACCTGACCTGAGGCCCACGCATCCATCGACTCCAAGGGCAGTGCAGCGCGGGGAACAGTGGTCGTGGCGTACCAAATAGGCAGGCCGAGCAGGCCGGCGATGGCCCAGAAACAGAAGATGATCCATCTACGTGTCTTGACGCCCTGCGGAGACTCTGGCGGGGGTTGTTTCCTGGCCAGAGCAGCATGAACGACCCCTTCGGCAGGAGTGCCCTTGTCAACACTGCCAGCCTGCTGAGTATCCATCTTGCTCTTTCTCGAAAGCAGCAAACACTGAACGAACCTCTTGAGAAAGGAGAAGTTCGACTCGGAGCTGGTCGAGGGGTACGGCTTGGCGATTCGGACCTCGGACGGTGGATAGCAGATTATGATTGGCGCGCCGGTGCGCCACAAAACAGGACAAGTTGGGGCTGTGGTGCATGTACAGGTACGCCGCGCGTGTTCTCGCTTGCTTAGCATCTATTCTGGGTCTGCTCTTCATGCGTGTGTCGGCCTCAGACCGAGAGAGGAGAGTCTTGTGTTTACTTTCTCAGCGTCTGGCTGTTTGAACAATACTCTTCCATCAACATTCATACCTACTCATCAACCTGGCACAAGTCGCGTGTCACGATTTGCAAGTTCCGCGGCCGTTGCGACAGTCCAGCCATCATCAGCGTCACCGTTATCCACGTCTGTCCGGCCTGCCAGTCCGTGCGGCGTGTTGAGGTTGGTTTTGGGCAGTCTTGCGCAACTTCTTATAATCGTTGCTCGCCAGCCCTCCCGGCATGCTGCGCTCACTATCAGACATGGTCGACATGACCAAGCGCGCCCTCGAGTCGACTGGCGCTTCCGAGAAGACCAAAGCCGCCATCGTACGTTTATGTCCGAGTATGTTTGTTAATGCCGCACCTGGCTGACATTTTGAGACAGGTTGTTGGCAGTGTCGGCGCTGTTCTACTTTTCAGTGTCATCCTTTTCTTCGTTCTACGAAGTATTCGCCTACCCAAGAACATTCGACAAGCACAGGCTGCAGCTCGTGCTCACTCTCGTTCTCAACAACCTCGTCGGTCATGGCTTCAGACCCTCACATCGCCGTTCCGTCGCAATGGCAGCCAACCCCCTACCTCTGCCGCCCGAGAGATGATCCAGGACCCTGAGGCTGCAGTCAACAGACATACGAGTATCCGTAGTATCGCCACTCTCCCCGCCTACTCTGCTGTACCTCACGAGAACGAAGGTGTTCTTGGTCGCGAGGGCGAAAGAGCAGGCATGGACACTCTTGTAGAGTTTCCCGAGACCAACGAAGAGGAAGAAGGCAGAAGAGAGGCTGAAATGGCATCACTCTGGCAAATCCGTCAGCAGCGCAGACAGGAAGCAGCCGAAAGAGAAGACCGTCGTCGTCGCCGACGAGAAGCACGCGCTCGAGGTGATCTGGAAGCTCCCAGCGCCCTGCGCCATGAGACTGCTCTCCGTGTCACTCTAGAGCGTGCCAACGGTTCGAACTCGATGGTAGCCGAGCACAACGCCCGCCCGCGAGAGAGAAGGATCAGTGCCGTCTCGTATGGTGACTTGGGTGTCGCTCGCCATGATGGCTCGCGCGTGCGCGCAAACTCTACAGAGTCTGACAGCAGGCCCTTGCTCACTGATGCATCTCGTACCGGTACCGCCAATTCTCTTCGTCCTTGGTTGTCTCGTGGTTCTCTCTCCACCCATCATCGTATGGCCTCGGCTACCTCCGTCCTCACCACCGACAGCGCAGACCCGGATGACAGCGATTTCGAGGTCATCTCTCTCCAACACACTTCCTCCCGCCCACGCTCATCCTTGGCCCATTCGCGAGCACATTCCATCAACTTGAGTCTTCGTAGAACTTCAACTACACAAGTCAACCAGCTTCCCCGAGTGGAGAGTGATCTGGGCGAGAGTCGCATTCCTCTCCCCGAGCTGCCACGTTATGACGACGCTATGGGCTTTGAAGAAGCCCCTCCTTATGAGGAGATCCACTCTTCCAGGCCCTCTCTTTCAAGAACCAACAGCCAAACAAGGCCATCACTGTCAAGGACTAACAGCCAAACAAGGCCGTCCCTTTCGAGGACCAACAGTGCAACACGAAGAAGCGAGAACAGCAGTCCACTATCTTCTCTACCTGAAATTGTCCGCCTCCCAAGCATTCGCATCAATGAGGCATCGCCGACCGAATCGCCTCGTCAATTCAACTTCCCAGCCAATACCAGGCCGATGACTGCCTCCACCATTGACGAAGAAACGAGTCACACGACCTAATTTGACCATATCACGAAATCTCCTCTTATGCTTATCATGTTTTCTTTCTTTGTTCTGGTTTACGATTTGCATGAATCTTTCTTTCTGGTTGGTGTATATAGAGATTGCCGAAGAATTGCATTCATCGCATTCGCTTGCTTAGCGCTGGTGTTAGGTGAAGGACTCCGGAAGTCAGGCATGACAAAAGTCGATACCAATACCATTTCTCCTCTTTCTTCAACTTTATCGTAAGAACTCCGCGTATTCCGGGTTGTTAGTTCCGATGAACCCGCGTCCTGACTCCTGCCTTCACTTTAATTGACTTTACCGCATGTGCAGATGGATGAAGACCACGAGGTTGGTCTGTGCATCTGCACGTGTTTGAATTCCACGATGGTACTTGACTGCTCGCTCAGCACTTCGATCAGTGATATGCCGTGTTGATATGCCTCGGAAATCTTTACAAGCCCACATGGCCAGGGCTAGAGGCAAGCACTTCGGTATCGGTAAGGCATAGCTTGGCCTCCAGATATGGCGAACGAATTCACCCACGTGCTCCCTACATGGGTAGCAATAAAGGGCTATAAAGAGCTTGACGGTCTCGAGAACGAGGTCAGAGGAAGGTGTATCTCACGCTTTGTACTTTATACTATGGCTTTGACTGCAGCAGGTCTCCTCGCTTTGGGCGTCATCTCGAGGTAAATCCCATCCTTTCTCTGGATCTACTGCATACACTTCAGTCTGCATAAACCATCACACCATAAAACTCTGGCTGTAGATACACTTGAGCCCTATCATTGCTTTGTGGTCCGGATGAAGCTTGACCATTGTGATTCGATTTATCCTATACATTCAATCAACTATACCCGAGTTGTCAGGAAGTCGCTAACACTCTCACAGCTCCTCGGGCCATATTATCCCGGTCCCGAGCCCTCAAACATGCGATAGTGTTCAGAACGGCTACCAGTGCCAGCCCCAGATCAGTCATTATGGGGGTCAATACAGTCCATACTTCTCTGTCCCATCAGAGATACCTGCAAACGTCCCTCTCACATGCTCAGTCACATTCGCACAAATCCTGTCGAGGCACGGGGCTAGAGACCCTACTGCTGCAAAGACAGCAAAGTACAACGCAACCATCGCCAAAATCCACAAGAACGTTGCCAACTTCACTGGCAAATATGCTTTCCTCGACACCTACGAGTACACTCTTGGTGCGGATCAATTGACAGACTTTGGAAGACAGCAGATGGAGAACTCTGGTACCAAGTACTACCAGCGCTATGCGGATCTTGCTCGCAAGGCAGTCCCATTCGTTCGCTCGTCTGGTGAGGCTCGTGTTGTAGAGTCTGCAGAGAAGTGGGTAGATGGATTCACCCAGGCCAAGACTGGAGACAGATGGGCCAATAACCAGTACCCTTCGGTCGATGTGGTTATTAGCGAAGCTGCTGGCAGCAACAACACACTTAACCACGATCTTTGCACCGTTTTCGAGGATGGACCCGATTCTAACATCGCAAATGCTGCTCAAAACACTTGGGTCAGTGTCTTCGTTCCTGCTATTCAGAAGAGAATCAATGCCGATCTTCCTGGAGCAAACCTCTCATCGACCGAGATCGTCTATTTGATGGATCTATGCCCTTTCAACACTGTCGCTTCGCCTACAGGCGCAATCTCGCCCTTCTGCTCGCTGTTTACTGAAACAGAGTGGCAAGATTACGGATACTACGAATCGCTGAACAAGTTCTATGGTTACGGATCTGGTAACCCTCTCGGACCTACTCAAGGTGTTGGCTTCACCAACGAGCTTATTGCCCGTCTCACGAAGACGCCGGTCGTAGATAACACATCGACGAACCACACTTTGGACAACAGTGCCACTACCTTCCCTCTCGACCGCGCGTTGTACGCAGACTTCAGTCACGACAATGACATGACCGGCATTTTCTTCGCCATGGGTCTTTACAACAGCACCTCTGCCCTCTCAAACACAACACTTGAGACAGCACAGCAGACCAATGGATACTCGGCATCGTACACTGTTCCGTTTGGTGCAAGAGCTTATATTGAGAAGTTGCAATGTCTTGGACACAGTCAGGAGCTGGTCAGAGTTATTGTCAATGACCGTGTTATTCCTCTGCATACTTGTGGTGCTGATTTGTTGGGAAGATGCACACTTAGTGATTTTGTTGATAGCTTGTCTTTTGCTCGTAGTGGAGGTGATTGGGCTTCATGTTTTGCTTAGATATCAAATTACTTTAGCCTATATCAAGCATAGCCATCTTGTATACTTGGTTTTGTCATATAAATCGATCTAGTATCTCACAGCTTTGGAGAGCGTTCATATATTGCAACTTTACGCGAAAATAATCATCTTTGGTGCATCATGACCGTCGTCGACCCTGGGACAGGGTGACGGAGCGGAGAGTTGCAACTCTCGTGTGACACGACCAAACCATCGCGCCAACACTTTTGTTCCACAACTCACAATGACACGTCTTCCGTGATTTATTTCAACGCTCACAATCACATCGCCATGAACAATCTCCACAGCCTCACCGGCCAACCGCTCACCGATCAACAGGATAAAGACGTCATGACACCCGCAACAGCATCACCACCGTTGTCACAGCCCAGCTCCATACCTCGTCATCGCAAATTCCAGGACTTGATCTCTTGTCAGCCGCTCAGTTCGACGCCCAAGTTGAAGCAAGAAGAGCTGCCTCTTCGCCAAACACACCCGCCAGCAAGCGCACCAAACTCAATACTCCGGCCAGCTCGTCTTCGTCGACAGCTCCTCGCACACTCCTCTCCTCCAAGCCCCGCGGTGACTGTGCAGCCAAAGTCAACGACCGATGCCAACTGCTTCATCTGCGCACCGACTATGAATACGAAGAAGGTCCCCCGTACGCTTTCTCGGCTACACTCCGTCTGCTAGATGGCGATCAAGAGATACAGAACTTTGAAGCACCAGGCACATTCGGCAGTAAGAAGGCTGCCAAAGAGAAGGCTGCCGAGCTGGCTTTGGGCTGGCTAGAGAAACAAGATGTTCCCAAGAAGGCTGCCAAAGATGCAGGACTCCTGCCACTGGCAGCTTCGAAGGTCGATGCGTCTGAGAACTGGGTTGGTGTCTTACACGGTAGGTCGCTCTGTTTTGTCGTGTGTCTGCTTATTGTGATTCCTGGTCATACAACGCGAAAAGTGTGCCATACGCTAGACATGACTAATATCCCGGAGAGCCCTTCACAGTCTGTATGTCTTCCTCGCGTACCGCTATTACAAGTCATAGTACATGTATTTGGAGTATTGCTAGTGAGAGTACTACTGCTATCAACTACCAGTATGATCTTCACAAGACCAACGGCAGCGACTCCTCCGTGATCGAGTGTTTGGCATGCAGACTGGGAAGCATCTTCTCGGAGTTTGGTTATGCTTAGCGTAAGGCATACTTTTGGTGCTCTCCCCATAATCATGCTTTGCTCGAGACCGATTATGATATTGCACGAAGTCAGTCAGACAAGAAGCATGTCTGCGGAGAGCCACGTCAATCCTCAATCGAGTTGTTCCGAACATAGCGCTCGTGTCTGATTGGTTTCGTGCATTCTTGTGGTCGCCACGAGACGAGCATGATCGTGGAAGAGGCATGTTGTAAACCATTCCCATGTGTCCCACTTGAACAACAACCTGATGCTTGCCCACTAACAACCTCTACCTGCACCTCCCTCATCTTATCTGCCATGTCTGACAACATCACAGAACTCTGTCAAGGCCGCAGCATCTCCCAACCCGAATATCTGATTTACGAACTCGGACCCCAACGCTTCGGCGCAACCTGCACCATGCTCGCTGAAACCTACCACGACCAAAACGCCGCGTTTTCAAGCAAAAAAGTCGCAAAGACTTCAGCTGCTCGTGCTGCCGTCTTGGCTCTACGCGAGGAAGGCGTGCTCAAAAGGCGTTACGCAACCACCACTTCCTCAGTTGCTCCTGCCGTTCCAGCTTTCGGCACACCATTGCCTTCTCCCGTCGCTGCTCTCATGGCCAGCACACCCACAGCACAAGCGGCTGCATCCCCACTGATTCCCACCCTCCTCAAGGAACCCACAATTCCATCATCACCATCTGCATCATCACTGGTTCCTACACTCTGCGCTGAACTCAACATTGCGCCTCCGACATACAAACTCGTCCAGACTTCAGCCCGTACACCCGATTTCTGGGATGGTGAAGCCCGGTTTGATCATGCTTTCGAACCTTGTCTTCGCGGTGCGGTGGGAAAAGTCGAGAGGGTCTATGGAAAAAAGAATGCAAAGGATAAGGTCGTGCAGCAAGTCTTGGAGGTTCTGGAGGGTGTCAAGCAGCAGAGGATGGCTGGTTGAAGAGTACAGTTTTGGGAGGTGAAGACATTTGTTCTCGGACAGTAATAAAGGAATGCAGACTTAGTACACAAGGCTCTGCTACGTATAAAACAGATCAAGCAGATATCAAGAGACGAAAAGATAGACTCAGCAAGAATATTATCAAGTCAATGCCCTGAAAAGAACCTCAAACGAGCAGAACACAAATCAATCACATCCCACTGAGCCAACCGCTCTTCTCCTTCGTAAACTAGGAAGGGTAACCGAGGGGCGAAATGTGATTGGTTTGATGAGGAGGAAGAAGATGAGTGATTATATAACCTTGAGGGGAAAGATGTCAACCTGGTCAGCGGTCATGTGCTATTCGTCTTTAGTATGTTATGATCAGAGTATGGAGGTCACGCAGACTTGAGAAGGGAGAGAAAGAGCTACATGTCCTTGAATGCCATCACACAAGGAAGGTGCTTTCGAATCAGTATGGCATGAGAACGTATGACCAAACAAGCAGAAAAAGGGAAGGCACAATCTACGACACGCTGCGACAGTCGCAATTGCCCAGTCACAAGACCATTTCATGGAAATAGGGAACACATGGATGTGGTTTGATTTCCTACTTTCTACGGAAACCTGATTCATCCTACTCAAAATGTCATCTTCCCTTCTCTTCAGCGCAAAACCAATGCGGTGTCCCACTCGCCAGGAACATGGAGAACCTCCTCGTTTTTGTCCTTCTCTCCTTTCTCTTCATTGCAGCCGTCGAAAGCATCCTGGCGCAAAGCTCTGCCTTCAACAAGATGACCCATATGCGTCTGAGCAAATCCCTTGCCACCTCTGCGTAGCGAGCAAACTTCCTTCAAGAACGGCAAAGGTGAGCCTTTGAAGGGGGATGAACAGGGCCAGCCAACCTTCTTGCGAACGTCAGGGCCGACGTAGCCATCGCTGTTGACAGCAAAGTCTCCAGCGCGACGAGATTGAGAAACCAGACCCAAGAAGCAGCGGAGAGAGTCGTAGATGGCCGCGTCTTCGAGATACAGAGAGCCTGCGAAGAGATTGAGATTGCGAACAGCAGCGTTGGAGCAAGCAGCTTCTTCAGAAGAAGCACCGATAGTGTAAAAATCCATGTCGTTGAAAGAAACCATTGCTTTGTTGAGGCGGGGTGCGAAAGTGTGTAAGCGGACGTTGGTGGAGGTTCTGATCTGGGCCATGAGCTCGTTGGCCTCGTACTGGCTGATCAATAAGAGCTTGCTGTGTTTGGAGCTGCTCAGGATCCAGTTCACGGGGCGAAGGAAGTCGTCGATGGGAGACCCTCCCTGCATCTTTACAGTACGTGGGTAGTCGTGGCTGACATACAAGTCGGCAAAGGCATCCATCGAGACTTTCTGTTTTCTCATGATCTCCCGAGCACTCGTGTCGGTGAAAATCGAGAAGGCGTGCTTGATTGCACTGTTGCAGAAGGCTCCGTCTGTACCAGTCTCGATGTACTTGACCAGTCCATCGCTCACATTGTGCTTGCATGCCTTAGCTGCCTTGGGTCTCTCGACTTGTCGCTGTCTTTCGATTTCATGAGCAAGCTCACGCTCTTGCTCGTTGTCAACAGTGCAGTCTTCCAAACGAGTCTTGTTCATCGAGTCGTATTCCATGACAAGATGTTGCATTGTGAGGTCGGAAGATTCGCGGTCAAGGAGGCGCTTGAAGGCACCGATACGTTCTTCGTGTACACCGTAAAGAAGCTCCAAGCTTCGCGATTCGTCTTCCTGGATCTCTTGCCAGAAACGCTGGATTCGGTTATCGTTACTCATCAGCTGCTTGGGTGTGGAGGTAGCCGGAAGATACTCGTGCAAGACCTTTTGCTGACGGACATGCTCGAGACCATGCATTGCTCGCAGAGGCCGAGCAATCTCCAGAGACTGACAAGTCTGTTCCATGCACCAAGCTAAGACGTCAAGCGAAGTCAACTTGTCGGTGTCTTCGCAGCCCTTGAGGTCACATATGCTTCTGTGGACTTCAGTTGGTGACACGAAGCATAGTGAATGACCGTTGCCGAGGTTTCTGAGGCGCATACAAGCTGGGATAAAGTCAGTTTTATGGACGCGGAGAAATACAAATTCAACATACCTTGCGTAAGACGATCCTTGACAAGCCGGGGACCCAACGTGACTGCCGCATGAACGCCCGTGGGAATGGCCAAATCAATACCACGAGTGTGCACTTCATCGAGGTAGAACAGACAATCGTCAAGCTTTCCCGACAAAGGGGAGATACGAAGCGGAGTGGTAGCGCCACTACGATCCAGAACCATAGCCTCGTCTCGGTCGTCGAAGTAAATGGCAGCCTTTGCATCACTTCTACACTGCAGCCATTGCTGAGCAAGTTGGAGGTTTGTGGCTTCCAAGACTTGGGCACCAACGTCAATTAGTACGTTGATGACGGGGTTCTGCTTCGAGACCAATGAGAGCAGTTCTTCGACTGAAAGTTTCTTGCCTCTCTCGCTAGCACCGTGGATATATGTTTGGTTCTCCTTGCGCAGGATGAGTTCCAGTACCATTGCATTTGTGTGCAGCAGTTCGTCAAGATCTTGCTGCTGAATCGAGTGAGGCAGAGTGACACGACTGTCGTTGGTTCCACTGAATCCCGTTGTGAGCAGCTCGGCAGAGCCTGAAGGAGATGGAATGTCCCAGCCAGAAGCCGACAATCGTTTGGCAAACTCCTTGCCCTCCCTCGGAAAGACTACCTGATTGAGATAAAAGTCGATAGTCTCCAAGTTGAATTGCAGACTGGGAAACACAGACTCTCTACATAGTACTTGGTCATCTATGTTGATTGCATCCAGTGAAGATAGATTGTGAGGAAGGCCTCCAGCCAATGCCCATCCTCTGTAGATGTCCTGGGCGTTTGTGTCTTTGAGTAGAATCTTGAAACAATCTTCGACTTGCGTCATGCTTAAACCAGTGTAGTAGTAGCTCAGGCAAGTCAACAGAACTGCCACATCAGGGTGACCAAACTCGGAATTCTGTGTCGGGATGCCTTTGGCACGGTATGGAACTGCCATCAAGCAGCGTTCTAGATCCAGCCCGTACTCAACAAGCCACCTCTTTCTTTGGAGCGCAAATGACAACAGATCATGAGCAAAGTATCCTCGGAAGATGAGGATGGCAACCCAGTGTCCTGTCTCGGCACAGTCGCGTCTGATGATCGAGAGATCAAGCTCATTCACATCACGCAATTTGATGAAGTTGCGGATGGCCTTCCTCGTCGTGTCCGAGAAATAGTCGAAAGATACACCTGCAAGTCGGCCTTCGATAGCATCCATGACTAAAGACTCGAGTAGTTCATCGAACATCTGTGGCTTGAGGATTTTGATAGCCGGGAACGACTTGCCGTTCAGGTCTGCATGTACGTTCATAGGGTGTTGCTCTGCAAGACTGAGGACGCGAGCCTTGACCTGTCGGAGAACGCCTTGTGCTATCTGCCAGCGATCGCTCTTGCCATCAAGCATGTGTTGGCTGCCAACAGGATAGATGAGTTGAGACTTGACACCAAGGATCTCATCGCTCTCATCGATAATGTCACGGCAGACAGCTCCCAATGAGCGCTGAAGATCCAGAATAGCTGGGGCTAAGAACTTGTCGGACATCATCTTTTCTCTCGTCATGAGCTTCATGGACAGAATTTCCTCCGGCAACACAATCATGACTCCTCGACTCTTGCGGTAGTCTGTCACGACCTCAGAGATACCTCCAATAGTCTCGCCGCTAATCGTGGTCTTCCGAGAGAATGGAATGTGACAAACGCGGTGTCCCAATAGACCCCCAAGACGTTGCGAAAGTACTTGTTCCGTCTGACGCAATAACGGCTTGAGAACAACGATACGGACCAGGTAAGTCCCATCGGCTAGAGCAGCGGCCAACATCGGCACAATGACAGAAGACTTTCCCTCGCCCATGTTGAGTTGCATGACGGAGTTCGAGCCCGATCTGGGAGACATCATCTCCTTGGCAACCTTGGCCTGGAGAGGGCGGATGGTAATGTTATTCTCGATCTCGAGAAGTAACCAGCTAGGATGTTCTTCGGTGGTCCAGCCCTCTCTGCCTGGTGTCTTGAGTTCCTTGCGAAGACCTCTGAAGTTCTGCTTCTTGTGGAGGGTGAGCATGCGTTCGGCGCGCTGCAGAGAAGCAATGCTCTCAGCTAAGAACAATAGCACAGACCTCCAAGAAGGGCCAATATTGGAGATTCTGGCAGAAGAGAGATAACTCAAAAGGCCTGCCTCAGAACATCGGGGCCACAGATCGGCAGAGGATAGTGTAGCTTCGGCGCTTGTGCTGGGGGCTAAGGCACTACGGATGTGCTGCAGAATGCCTTTGACCAATGTTGATAGGGCGGCATGATACATCTCGAAATCGCGGCTGGAGAGAGATAAGCTCTGGTCGTCCGAGTCAACCCTTTGAGCACTGAGGGCGTCCAAACTCGAGCGCAGGATTAAGGCATAGTCTCTATGCGTCGAGGTTTGCCGAGTCGAGAGTGTGTCGGCAAGACGCGTCAAAGAAGCATCATTCTTAGAATTTGCCGACACCGCAATAGGCTGGAATACCAGAGGAGATGCTGCGATACACGTTCTGAAGATCTCTGCAGGATGCGCTCTTCCGTGATGCGAGAGAAGCTTTCCAAGGCTCGGTACGTATGTATGACGATCAAGTATCGAAGAATACTGTAAGGAGGCGACAGGCCAAGGGTAGTTGATGGGAGGCGATTGAATCTGTACCAGTTGCTCGTCGACAAGTCGAAGATGGTCTTGAAAACGACGGTTCTTGTGCCATTCCGAGAACGCAGCTGCACACTTGGAAAGAGCAGTGTTCTCCCAAATCAACTCGTAGGAACCCTCAGGTGGCACCAGTTCTTCTTTGGGCCACTGTGCCAAGATGAGGCGAGCGTATCGTTCCGTCTGCTCATTGAACTCGGCCATCTGCTCGACATAGTTTTCGTACTGGAGCTCGGTGGCTTGGGCTGGAAAGGTAGGCTCATCTGCACTGCTCCTGACCTTGACGGTGATGTCTTCCGCATCAGGTGAAGAACCGTTTGCCAGTCTGTATCCACCATGACCCTGGGGCGGATCAATTGTATTGAAGACCTGAGAGAAAGCAAATGCGAGCAGCGTCCGGATGTGGACAATCTCCTCAGGCTCAGCTTCTATGACCATCGCGCAGAACGTGAACATCAGTGGGTACAGCATGGTGTCCTTTCGAGCGGATCTACACATATTGTACAGCGCACCCCATTGCAATGGCAAATTCAGGTTGATGAGTTGATGCATGAGAATCTTTGCGTAGTCGAACGAAGTCTGATATCCACTGACTTCCCATCCGCTCAACAGTGGAACAATGTCTGTGTGGACCGAAAGACGAGAAGGCCAAGCATGCACAAGTGATGCAATCTCGTGCACTCTCCCAGCTCGACTGTTTTGCTCGTATCTGTCCCTGTGGTTGTATGTTCTGTCGTCCTCAACAGAGCAGAAGACATTGCTGACAAAACCGGTCTTCGTGACAGACAAATTTCTCTTGCGAGCTCTCTCAAGCAAGAACTGATCGCCTCGCTCGACTCTGCACTGACTGTCGTGACCGTGAGCCGTCTCGCACTTTCGGCGATGCTCCACAATTGCCTGGACAGCCAAAACGAAATCATCGTGCTGAGAGTATGCAGGTAGGTTTGCGTTCCAAGTCACGCTTTGCATGACTTTGAGGTGTCGCGGATAGAACTCACGAGAAGGGGTGAGGGCCGCGATAGCTTCGAGCAATACGATCTCCTGCTTGTTCAGTGGGGATGATGTGAACAGAGAGGCTCTCTTGAGAATGTCGATGGCTTCCTCTACACCTGTATTGTTGGTGAAGGAATCGGCCAGGCAAAATGAGGTAAGTGCATGGAGATATGCTTGGTACAAAAGGGCCATCGTATCCTGTGCCCCTCGCAGCTTGCGAAGGTGGCGATCCAGAGAGTAGACGAAATGCTGGCGCTTTGGACCCTTTGCATCCAAAACTTTCACCTTGACATGAGTACCCTCTCTGCGAAATGCAACTTCTCCAAATGGTATTGGGACTTGGCGCTCTTCAGGACAACCAGGAGGAAGGGAACTGCGAAGAACAAGCTTGTTGTGCAAACCAAACAGAGTGCCAATATTCTGATCAGGGTCCACGATCGCATTGAACTCGAGAGATCTGAGCTCACCATCCATAGTGACTGCAAAGTGGAGATTGTATCTTCGTAGCTCGACTTCGAGCTGGAAGGGACAGGAACTATCGTACGTAATATGACAGTTTTCAGCTGTGTCAAGCACACTCAAGATGCCCGTTATCTGCCTACCAACAACACTGCTTGGCTCAATGAGACTCTTTGGACCAAGTTGCAATTGCGCTCTAGCCGCGAAGAAGTTGAGGTCAGAGAAAACCATCCTCCAATTGTGTACAGAGCTTTGCCAGGGACGATCAAGTGGACGGAACTCGATATCGCCTGACGACTCGTCAAGCCAATGGTGGAAGGAGCGGACAAAATGATCAGGTAAGAAACCTTCGAAAATAGACTGTGGAAGAGCCTGGAAGATTGAGCCATCGGCACGAGCCTTGACAACGACTGCGCGGCCTCGTAGCCCTAGATGGACTTCGTTACCTTCAACATGCTGGGAGACACGACATTCCATGCCAGAGATATCAGAGGCAAAGACTCGGAGCACTGAAGAGCCAAAGATTTGTTGGAACAGAGAAGCAGATCTGATAGTATCAGGAACTTTGCCGACGGACTTGCCGTCAACAAGCATGTGTCCACTGAGGAGATTGAAGTAGACTGTTTGACTTTGGCCTCCTTGAGCGGGAATTGTGTCATTGGAAACCCACGAAGGAGAGATCTTGGACTTGATAACCCACTTGGGACCCAGTCTGACACCATTCCAGATATGTTGAACAGCTGAGTTCAAGCCAGCACCATGTAACGGAAGCATTTGGTGGATGTATGGCTCCAAGTTCTGCGCTATCTTGGAATGGCGAATAAGACTTTGCTGGACGAGTGAAGATAGGGTTGTCTTGTTCACCGGTACGCTATCGCAGACCACTGCCTGTGCTTCGGCCGCGATGGCAAGATCATCAGAAGTTTCAAGGAGTTGACGGATATGTTTCTCTTCAACATCAAAGGTGCTGTAGCACAAAAGAGCGACAAGAAGCAACCTTCCAACGGCATCATTTTGGACATCTTCATGGTCTGAGGATTTGTGGATGTGGGCTTCAAGTTGGTGACACCACTTGAGGGTGACCTTTTGTGCATCTCTCAGGAGAAGAAGGCATCCGGATTGTGTCTCGACGTCAGATGTCAACGACAGGAGTCTCAAAGTGAGTTGAATCATCGTCATCATGCTGTACTGCTTGTCCCAATTGTTCTCAATAGCGGTCAGTCTTCGCCGAAGCAGAGTGAGCAGTTTCATACAGTAGGCAGGATGAAGGAATGCTGCGTGTGCCTGTCGATGATCATCGGAAGATGGACTTCCTGCTTCCCACATCGCCTGTAGAAGCAAAGTGGTCACAGCAGGGTTTGTGTGGTCTAGATTAGAACATCCAAGCTCCCGAAGAATGTTGATGCTTTGGACGTTCTCTCCAGCCCGAAGACTCCCGAACGCAAGAAACTCTTCCTTTTCCAGACGCATATCACACTCGTGCTGCTTGGACGTCACTTGGTTTGTAGTATGGATGGTGTTGCTCACTGCCCATTGAAGCTTCTCATAAGGACCCTTGGGGAGTTGTAAGGTGCAGTGAGAATTGACATCTGGGGCTTTCTCTGGCAATGTCGACCATTTCTTGGCAACAGAATCCCAAATCTCGTAACGGAGACCATTACCATGACATATGGACGTGATAGTGGTCGGAAGCTTGGTGACCTTGTAGTGCGAGCCAAGGAATGATTTGGCCCTTGAACACAAAGTGATGCGAGTCTTCCGACCGACGTATGGCTTGAGCTGGTTATACTCGAGCAACGGCCAGGCCTCGCTGAAATTAGGACTGGTCTGGCGCCGACCAACATCGTTGATGATGAGCCAAGTAGTATCTCTCCAAGCAGCAAAGTGCTCGGGAATGCTCAATTCGAATATGACAGCCTTGATTTGTTCCTCGCCTTGAGGGAGCGATTGCTCGATGTGAGAGATTTTCATCATCTTCGCCCTATATTCCGTCTTACATTTACGGCATCGTCTTTTGTCGTGGTACTGGTAGCCTCTCTCATTCCAAAAGTTTTCGTCATGATTCATTCGTGCAGATTCAGCCATGAGCCGATTGTATGTGGCCATCTCTCTTTCCAGCTCCTCAGTCTTCTCGATCTTGCGTCGTTCGTCGGCTTGTGCAATTGACCTCCGTAATTGCTGGAGCGAAAGCGTCTGGTCATAGTAGCGAGAAGAGAAGCTGTGCATGGCCGGTTTTGCAAAGACACCCACGGAAGGACGCGAAGCTTGTGAGTGACGCATGTTGATGTATATCTCCACTGCGGAGAGACGACGCATCTGCTCGAGTTTGGGCAGTAAGAGACACTTGAACGTACTAGCTGTTATCTCTGGCGAATACTCGAGTAGAAGAGGGATGTTCCTAGTACAGAGTTTGTCGAGAGCGACCCAAAGCTCAGTAATGACCAGCAAAGCGTTGGACTTATCAAGCGGGCTACTCTTGTATTCAGAAGAGGCATGTTTCCAGTACTTCTCGATAAGAGCTGCCAGACTGGTGCAAGCAGAAGCATCACCAGAAGCCAACCGAAGTACGGTCCAGGCGTGGAGATTTTTCTCTACCCAGAGTTCTACATCGGTAAGTGTTGTCAGCAGGTACTCAGCTTGGCCTACAGAGCCAAGTGAGGGGAGTTTGTTGGGATCTTCGGCAATTCGTGATGGGGATTGAAGTGCAACTGTCGACAACTGCTTGGAAAGAGTAAGAGGAGTGATAGCTTGACTCAAAGACTGCCGAGTGTTGGGCGGCAGTGACAGAGAAACGTCATCTGTCCATCCGGCCACAGAAAGTTGCTTGATGGGATCGTGGTTGTTGACATGACGCGACCAGATCTGTTCGAGGACCTTGTGGACCTTTTCGGAACCCCGCTGTGCGCGTGAATCATTGAGCTCTCCATAAGCTTGTTCAAACTTGAGTGCGCGTCTCGCAAGCTTGTTATGAACGGTCGAAAGCATACCAGGGTCAACGGACAGATCACAACCATGTTGTAACAGGCGGGCAACGACTTCGATCATCCAGAGTTTGTACTTCTGGCGAGCTTCCGCAGCATCCAAGGTAGTCAAAAGAGTTCGAAGCACAGCAACCTTGAGAAACAGCCAAAAGGGTGCTCTGCGCCACGGGTGGTTGGCTTTTTGCCACAGGACATCATCTCGAACATGTTTGGAGGTCGTGAGTGATGCGTGGTCGGCGCCGATTACACTCAGGATGGTCATAAGATAATCGTTGATGAAACCGGGGTGTGTGGTGTCTCGTGTTTCGTGTAGCGTGGAACCGGCCTTGGTCGCAATGGGATTGTAGTGTGCAGGAGGCGGTTCAATCGCAAGTCGGCGTATCGCAAGTTGCAACTGCGACTGGAAAGAAGCATCGAAGAACTTGCTTGAAGAACAGGCTATAGCTCGTCCGGGAAAGGTTCTGGTAAGTCGACCTTGCGTGCTCATGACACCTTCGTTGGTCGCGGAAACTTCGAAGCTTTCCACGACGACAGTCTCGGGACTCTTGCGCAAAAACAAGACAGCAGAGTTGTGTAGGGGAAGGTGTAGAGCAAAGCAATCTACGACGCATGAGTAGATGTCTCAGATAGCTGGATGTAGTACTTACCACCGGATTTCAGAGCGGTCAAGTGGCTGCTAAGTAGATCGTCGCGCACAGCCTTCGCTTGCTCGGTCTTGTCCACTGATAACAGCATCCTTGAGACGGAAGTCCAGGCAGCACAACTGCGGTTGTTGAAGGTCTGTGTGACATCTTGCAGGAGGCGCAGGAGATTGTCGTTGATCGAGGACAGGTCAGGCTCTTCGCTCTGTGGCAGCTGTGGTGGCAGAGCGACGTGGTTGATGAGGTTTTGAACGTCTGCAACGCTGAGCGCACCGTTGTTCGCCTCCATGTTGGTCTGCGTCTTGAGTCAACTTGGGATGTGATGACGGGCGTGAAGAATGATTGCAGTGACAAGGTTGAGAGGGAGGAACACTGTGCGCAAGACGGGTGAGGGGTCTGGCGAAAGAAGATTGAACTTACTCGTTGAACGACTACCAGTTCTGAAGAAGGAGGTGATCGAACTGTTGTGAAAGTGTTGAGCAAGAGTGACGGTCGAACTTCTTTTGGTTCACCAGAGCGATGTTATGAGCTCACGCCGAGACGGAGAAGTTCGAGTGACCCTTGGAATCCAAGATGGCTCTATCCAGGTTGAGCGAGGAAGAGAACAAAAGTCAGAGAACTCAGAGGGAAAAAGAGACCGAATGAGAGTGAAAGTGCAGCAGGCTAACAAGAGGGCAGGGTGGAAAATCTTTCTGAAGACAAGTGAAACTGACGGTGTGATAGGCACAAACGGAGATAAAGTTGCATGTATGGACCCGAGTTTACGTCCTCACTCCCTTACCGATGAAGCGGATGAATCGCTGGTTCCGAGACACGGAACGATGATAGGTCACTTATGTTCTCTAAACATAACTGATAGCAGAAATGACAGATTCAGAAAGCAAACGATGAAGGAGAGAAATGCGGGAATCATTCAACGAAACATCCATCCTCACTAAGATGAATAGTGAGGCAGAGCCATAGTAATACAAACCTCTTTGTACAGCAGTGAAAAGACCTACTAGAGATGATATGTGATGAATGTTGTTCGAGAAGCAGGACGAGAGGTTGGGTTGTCACCAACCTTCGCACTTGCTGACCCAGGCTGGCTTCGCGGCAGATGCCGGCACAGTTGGTGTCCCTCTTGCTGTGGCAGTCACAGCTGCGACACTCAACATCTCACACAGGATCGATCGCGCCTGCTTTTTTGCTTCTCCGATCGAGGAAGGTGTTCGACGCCAATCACGCCTGTATGCGCAATTGAAGATTACTGCTTCTTCGTCAAGAAGCTCGACAAACCCTCATGCTATGCGCCCATGACGATTTGTCTCGATCGATGCACCAATGGCGACTTTCCGACAACCACAGCTACCCAAGAGACATGAGGACAAAGGAAAAGAAAAAAGAAGGGGGACTCAATGTACACAGCTGCGGTCATTGATGAAGCCGGCGCTCGACACAACATCGTGCTATCTCGAGAGCCGCACCGCCGTGAGCTTGATGCCATGCACGACCTGCAGACTTGTGTCTGACTACCACGCGTCATGTTTCGTATCCTCACAAGCGCAGCTTCCTTTTGGTCTCATCGTCCAGTCTGTCTTTCGTGAGCTCCAAGCATATCGTCAGGGTCCGCAGAAGCCGGACGTTCGTGGGTGGAAGAACTATCTACACTTTGGCACATGATCCGACGTGTCTACCAGGTCCTTTATCAGAGAAGCTGCTGTAGGTTTGACTGCTGTGAAGACCAAATACGTTCGGCTCTCTCCCTCTTGATCGAGGCATGGTTGCTGCTCAACTCAGCAAGACCAATGACCGTTGTTTCCATCGGCCTTCAACAGGTCCGCATGGCAGCACACAGTCTTCCAAAAAGTCGAGATGCGCCCTGTTGATCGACGATCGCCTTGGATCTGGACAGGAGAACACTCCCACGCCGGTGCTACGGAAGGTGGCGTCTTGATTTACACAGCAGTTGATGAGGGGTAAGTGAGCTTCTGTTCCAGCAGCTAAGTGGGGGTGTCGTCTTCAAATAGACCAGCCTACCTTCTTCAATTGAAAATCCCTCTTTCTCTGTATACCTGCTTCATCCTTTCTGTCTTCGAATATCGTTGTCTTGATCTACACCCCGCGTCTGCTCTCCACCGCGGAACATAATTCCGCACCAACTCACTACACCTACCAACTACACCAGCAAACCCACATTCACAATGGCCAAAGGCAGCTGCATGTGTGGCGAGGTCCACTATGAATACACAGTAAGCTACTTCAACTCCTCACCCACTCAGTTATCTCTGACACCCCAATCTCTCAGGGCGAACCAGAAGTAACAGCCCTCTGCCACTGCACCGACTGCCAGAAATGGACCGGCGCAGCCTACACCTCCAACGTCGTCGTCCCTCGTAAAAGCTTCAACGTCACAAAGGGCAAGCCCAAGGACTACGATGCCACTGGTGCTTCCGGCAAGATCAACAAGCATTGGTTTTGCTCAACTTGTGGTTCTTCTCTGTACACTGAGTTAGAGATTATGCCAGACTCGACATGCATTAAGAGTGGAGGTTTGGATGGAGGTGCTGCTAATCATGATATCAAGGTCGAGTTTTACAACAAGGATAGATTGGGGTATACTAAGCCGGTTGAGGGGGCTGATCAGAAGTCTGAGTTCTCTTAGGTATGGAGGATAGATATTTTGGATGGTCGTGATGCTCTGCATTGATGGACATCATGGCTGATATTGGAATCTTGGGAGGATAAGCTTTTTTGGCAGATATTTTGGAACATGAAAGATATTGATGCTCGAGTCTTGTTCCGCGTGCCATCTGTCCGTCTGCCGATGAACGAGTCAAGCTCATGGTTGATAATGTCCGTGGCTAGCCTACTCGCCCGAATTCATATCGTGGCTTCTGCCATCAGAGTTCATTGTATAACTTCGTTCAGACACCATATTCTTCGGGAAGATAAACGAGCATCAATACCTACAACGTGAGAAATGATCCCTAAAACATGGGGAAGCACTTAGTATAGCGCAGTATCCACACAAATGCGTCTGACTCGATTCAGCAAGCGAATGTTCAAGAACAAGGTCAACCTGGTCGTTCTCTGTCTGTTTCTGTGATACATAATATTGGCATTCACATCAGAGCTCGAGGAAGTAAGGTTGAAAGATACACGTTATTCATACATCATGTTATCGTAAGATATCGTTCGTGACATTCATGATCCGGATCGCTAAAAAGAGCCTTTGGTGTGTTCTACGAACAGAACAACCAGATATGAAAAAAGCAAGAGAGAAACAGAATGGGGTATCGGAGAACCAAAGCGCCTGGTAAAGCGTTCCAGAATGGATTACAAGCAGATGCAGAAGGAGCTTGGAGCCGGAATGTGGGTAATGTCGGCCCCATAATAGGTAAAAGGGCGTCAGACTGGAAGTAACCCAATCCAAAGACGAGAAGTGAAGATGATCGCTGTTGACCTTGGCCAGCAAGGACGTCGATGGTTTCGAGTTCGTCAGAAACTCATACTTCGACTGGATGCGTCGGAAGCGTCGCCTCGTAGCGAGAGTAGTGGCCAGTCGTAGAATGTTGAGAACGCCGTTCTCGCCAACTCGAAATGCGAATGCGCTTCCTTAACGACGTAGGCAAGGACCTCACAGATCTGACTTAGGTCAAAGCCAGTGTAATGGAGGTCGATACAGAGGTTCAAGATGACCTCGATCCGAGCACATGATTTCTCAATGCGTGTGAGGCCCAAGACCATCGACGCGCAGCGAAGGGATTGTGTACTTGTGTTGAGTTGTGATAGGTTCACATGGATACTGGAAAATGCAAATGTCAGCATAAGAATATGCTGAGATCAAGGTTAAACATACAGGCTATCATTCATGGTGCTTAGAGTCTCTGGAGCCATGACCAAATAATCGCTCACAACACCCATGCTGAAAAGGTCACTCGGTGTGTCGAGATCGATGAGCTCCTGGAAGACGTCCATATTGATGGAACGGCCGAGCTTCTCTAGTGCTAGTGCATGCGCTGTCATGCTCGGTTGCATATTGTCGATAGGCTGGATCAACTTGGAAATGCTTGCATGTTTTGCGTGCGACGACAGGTTGACTGCCATGGTGTTTGGATATTTCTCAGGTCTGAAGTAGGTTTGACAAATAAGAGGAAGAGAGCTGAATATATGAGGCTTGACACGGTTCTGCTGCGACTGCAGAGGTACGACTGATACTTGCAGAACGCCACGAAACGCCGGGCCATCGCCAACCTTAGCATCGAAGTATGCAACAGCCACCAAGCACTGGGCAAGAGGTGGAGTTTAGGATGTGAGCCGGACAGCGTACTCCGTACAGGATCACCGATAGTGGCTTGCCGCTTGCCATCCGACTGTTTCTAGACCGGTCTGCTACGAATCATATAAATTGCATATTTCGGGTGACAAGATTCTACCACAATGCGATGTTTCAAGAATACTATTCTGATCAGGTATGCATCAGCGTTGTTTTCACGTCCAATCAATCCGCAAAAGTGGATGGTTGTGACAGGCTCGACATGGAGGACCGGATGACAAGGCAGGTCTGGTTTCTTCGTACATGTCGTGGTCAGGATTGTCTCATGTTGACCTGCTAACGATTGTCGTTTCCAGGAGCAGGTTGACCCGAGCCTCAAAGCTAATTGACTCGAAGAGATCTTGTTTTGATGGTGGGAGAGAGCACATATAGTTCGAGGCGGCGAATCAGATCTCTCGCGTAGCATGCGCCCGTACTACCCACAGGGCTTCCGGACCTAAGGTCGAGATTGGTCCTGACAGATGAACGGTCTTCTCACGGAGGCCTGGTCCATTCCTGAAGCCGGTTGTGGCGGAGCCCTTTCCTGCGTGCGTTCCTTCGAGACCATGATCCGCAATTGTTTTTAGTCAGGTTGCGAGCCGCAAGAAGTGACAGGTGGGAAAGTGTCAACGGATCGCAAAGTACAAGCGTTTTCTGCACAGAGCGAGAACGGGCGGCCGACCGCACGGAGTTGAAGCAATCTGCGCTCATCCCTTATTCGACGCGCTTGGTCTGATAGGTGTTGCAAGCAACTCGGCATTACTGACACCGCAGAGGCGCGCATGATTGGTAGAAAAGTAGGTAAGGAGGAGAGGTTGGCAGCCGCGAGTGGAAAACGTCTCCACAAAAAGAAAGATCGCTCCAGGCCCTGGACCCTGCTTTGACCATCGAACTTGGATCGTAGATTCATTCTTCCATGCAAGAGATCACCAGATGTTGCGCATAGAGTACAAAACAACACGCATCCGTTGCTCAGGGCAATCGAATGCGTCTTAAGGGGTGGGTTCCGTTATGACAAGTATTGTGCCGCCGCTGCCCATCCGCAATCTTTTTGCCGAGCATCGTACTTACATGCCCACGCAGCTGATGAATTGAGACCAAGTCTCGCCAGGCACTTGTTTCCATGACTCTCTAGACGCATATCTGTGAGGCCTTCCAATCATGTTTTGTAGTCAAGACGATTGCAGTAGATTGCCTGGGCGCTGGAGCACATTTACGAGTCTAGATCACGCAACGCTCGTGGTTCAGCGAGCAGACCTCGCGGACTCGGACGATGCCTCCTAGCGTGAGCCGCAAACTGCGTGTCAGCCACATCGAATCTGATTACTATTCAAATAAGAGTCGCGTCCCCCTCCTTCTAGCCACGCGGATACATCTTGGACATTGATTGAGGCTTGCACTTGAGAGCTCGAGTATAATTCCTGGCAACCACAAAGGGGGCTGATAGTGTTATCAGTCAGCCGTGCCAGAAGCCACGAGCCTTCTCACGGGGGGAATCATTCCCAGAATCTCACGAACAGAAATGAGATCCAGAGTGTGATAATCAGGGGTGTAAGCCATTAATTGAAGCTGAGGACGAGACGTGGCTTTGACTCCCATATTGAAAACTACTAACTTGTCGCTCAACTCGCTTGTCTAGTATGGGCATGTAACAGACCAGGCTCTCAGCCATCACATTTTCTCATGTTTGTTCACAGAGGTGTCACATGATTCACTCTAGTATAGAGCAGTGTTGTTTCAGAAGACTAATCTCAGCTTTAGTTTGTCCTCCTTGACGATCTCATCTTCCATGCTTACAAGCTCTTCCATATCCCATGGACAGCTTACGTATCTTCCACCAAGCCATTCTCTTCGCTTAGCAGCTAACCATGCGATAGTATCGCCAGCTAGATCTGGACTGTCAGGGAACTTGTTGCGAATCTCTTCGGGTGCTATGCCTTCACTGATCTTCGTCTTGATAGCACCTGGATTGACACAGAATGTCAAGAGTCCTGCTTCACCATATTCAACCTGCAAAGACTCTGTCCATCTCAGAATAGCAAGCTTCGAGCTTCGATAGTTTGCGCTGCCAGGCCGAACATTCAATGCGCCTGAAGAGGCTAGGTTGATCATTGTGCATAACCCATCTGAGCTATCTCTAGTGGACAGTAGAATGGGCAAGAATGTACGCGCCATGATTATGAGGCCATGGACATTGACTTCCCAGGTCCGCCAGATGGTATCGGGGTCTGAGTCAAGCAGAGACTTGTTGCCCTCCATGTGGGCTGCGTTGTTGATCACAAGGTCCAATCGGCCGTCGAAAGCCTTTTCCACGACCTTGTACAATGCTTCCACGCTTTCTCGGCTAGAGATGTCGACCGTGTTGCTGAGAATAAGTGGTTCAGGACGCCCTGCCTTCACTGCAGCAAGCTTCAATTGTTCGACAAGGTCCTGTGATACACCGTGGAGATCGGTTACTGCGATCGCAGATGCTCCTGCACGCGCAAGAGCTGTAGCTGTGGCGTGTCCAACCCCTGTTTCCCATGCTGCGCCTGTGATCAGGACATGTTTTCCTTCCAGATTGAGTTTGAGAGGGGAGATATAATCGTAGGTCGAAGAGTGCCTTTTCGAGGTGAACAAGCCACCAGACTGTTCAAGTGGGTTCGGCTTTTTGGAGGCCATGTCGATTTCGACAAGGAGAGTGATTGTTTCTATGTATCGAGAAGTTGCTCTACGTGGTTTGGTGACTGTATTGGATTGTAGACTGATCTTTATAGGGAGCGATCACCAAATATACTACATGTACGAATTTACTACATATCGCCAGCTATCCGGATGTCGGCGGCACATAACTCGTATCCAATTTCCTAGTCGTCAATAGCACTGCAATCATTACCATTCGCGTTCTAGTGATGCTGGGCGTAAACCACGACGAAGGGAGCGTTTTGTATCAACAACTGAGCCCTGTTGGAGCCCTAAGAAGCCCTATGACTGCTTCCGACGGTTATTGTGAGCTCGGAGGACTATCATAACGATCTCGGCAAGCAAGTTCATTGGTCAAATAACCTTGCTATGTACGAAAGTGGACTTCCCCGCTATCGGATGTGTTCAAGTCCGTACAATCCCGATACTGCCCCACTGCCTTATGGGAGCGACTTCCCGACATATCATACGAAGTACAGCAACAACATCTCACCCACTGCCTCAATTAACACCATCGTGCATCTTCATCAGGTCGCTGATCTCCTCCCACCATGTTGACCGGTATCGCCCACGTAAACCTCACGGTGCCTTCGAACACGCTCGACGAAGCGGAGGAGTTCTACAGCAAGACTCTTGGCATGCAGCGGGTTCCAGTTCCCGCATTGCAAAAGGTGAGCTCTTTCCTTTATATGCAATTTGATTCTTATACTCACCGTTCTCGAAAACAGGATAGACTTGCATGGTATGTCATATCTAGTCGCCTATTCATGACACGCACAGTACAGAGTCAAGGCTCATAAGCAACACAGGTTTGACATCACACCAAAGGGTCAGCAAATCCATATCGCTTTTGGTCCGGAAACCGAGGAATCGTCCCGTCATCCTTGCTTCCAAGTAGAGTCACAAGAAGCTCTCCTGAAGCTCCAAAAACGTGTGTTCGAGCATTTCGAAGCTGGAGGCAAAGGAGCTCCCAGAGCGGCTGACAAACCTGGAGCGGAGAACTCAGGTATGCCTACCAACGGTGCTGTATGACTCCACATATCTCAAACTGATGACACGGGGCAGGTGCAAAAGGAGTTGAGTACCCAAGCAGGTTTTTCGCAAGAGATTATGCCGGAAACCGTCTCGAGTTTAGCTTGTGAGTTGCTCATCTTCATGATGAGTTCTTTCGAACAGACTGCATCTCTATATGCCCGGTATATTATCCATTGGTTCTTGAACTATCATCTCTCTGGCATATCGGCTAGAGGTGCAGAGGGACTGTACACCCGCATGCACTTCCCGCGATGGGTTGTGGGGTAACGGCAGCGACATATTTAGCCAGTGGGGTCCCCACTCGACTCCTCTCCTTACATGCATGTAGTCTGTATCTCTTTGTTTATTGAGACCAGGATGTACGATTTAGCCGCCAAGACAGCCATGGAGCAGCTGAGGGGATCATTGAATGGTGTGCCGGGTAGCCGGTATACCGCCATTGAGCTCAGCAGCATCGTCATTAATGTTGTAACAACTAACAATAGGTGCAGAGCTATATAAACGCTGCTTGTGTCCAATGCTGCTGAGGCGATTGAACAATCGAAACAATCGTCTAAGTCAGAATGAGAAATCTCATCTCCAGCACGTACCTTGGCTCGCTTCTTTTGGGAAGTCATGTCTTTGCATCACCCAGTACGAACCAGCTTGGAGATATCCACATCTTGGCTGCTGATGATCTGATTAGTATGTGGTCGATTGATAGGCTTCTTGCACATTACTGACAACTTCGTGAAGCTACGGACAACAGCACCACGAGTGCCGCGCTACTCTTGAGTAGCCCAGTCACCTTGACCTCGGCTCTCAAAGCATGCGAGTCACTGTCCGAGAATCTATGGTCGCCTTATAGCTTGCCCTTCACCGCTGGTCTGAACAATTCGCTTGCCTATGAGGTTTACAGTGGACGTCTTGCAAGCAACCAGTTCATGTGGATCAGCCAGTCCCATGCAAAGCTGCAATCGAGACATTCAGGACCTCCTGTGCACCCTGGACCTCCTCACAAAGCACCAGAATGTATTGCGATGGATGTTCACGGACAGACTCATGCCGTCAGCTGCGATGAGAAACTTCCCACCCTCTGCTCCCAGACAGCACCCGCATCCAATATCACGTATGCAAACAACTCCCCACCATACCAGATCTCTCAATGTGTTGGCTCACAGACACTGATCGGGTACCGCGACTTCTTGACTTTCCGCTTTATGGGAGTTCGATTTGCTGCTGAGCCAGAGAGGTTCACTTACTCATCTGTTTACGATGGAACGGGAGTCAACGATGCTCTCGAGCCTGCACCCGAATGTCTGACTCTACCGAACAATGGGTCCACAGATTGCTTGTTCCTCAACATATGGACCACTAATCTGCCTGGGCCATCTGAGAAGAAGGAGCTCAAGCCAGTGATGGTGTATATCTACGGTGGAGGTTTCACCACTGGCTCTGCAAGCAACCCGACCAACGATGGCGGGAATTTGGCTGCACGTGGAGACGTGGTCGTTGTCGATATTGCGTATCGCTTGTCCACACTCGGCTTCCTTGCCCTCGATGATGGCATCCACAACGGCAACTACTTCCTCTCAGATCAAATTGCTGGTTTAAAATGGGTCCAAAAGTACATTGAACACTTTGGAGGTGACCCATCTCGTGTCACTATTTTCGGCGAAAGTGCTGGAGCAGAGTCTGTCAACGCTCTCATTGCTTCACCAAAGGGCAAAGGTCTTTTCCATGGAGCCATATTGCAGTCAAACTATTACCAGCCTTACGTTCCTTTGGCTACCGCTATTAACCAGACCACGGACCCTATTCTCAACCAGACTGGTTGTGCTACTGCTGCCAATCAGTTGGCTTGCCTCCAAGCATACAATGCTACTGCGTTGCTCAGTCTCAAGACTGTCTTCAAGTAGGTCTCTCTCAACCATATAGAAGCCTTTGACACTGACATGTTCTTAGCTACCCAGTAGTCGACGGCACATACCTACTCACCGACTTCATCGATCTCAACAGCACCACAACCACCACCAACCGCGTCCCCCTCATGCTAGGCGTAAACCGCGACGAAGAAGGCGTCCTAGGAACCATCTTCCCAACCACCAACCTCGTCACCGGCATCAACGACATCGCAGCCGCAAACCACCTAAACGCCACTTCCATCCTCTCTTCCCACCTATTCCCTCTAGGCACCAGTGAGACCAGCAATGCAACCCTCAACGTCTTCAACGCCACCACCCGTATCTCCACTGACGTCTCTTTCCGCTGCGTAAATCAATTCTCCGCCTACGCAGGAGTAAAAAACGGGGTTTTACCCAATACGTGGTTTTTTGAATTCAACCGCACGTATCAGGATCCAGCTTACAATCCCAATGGAATATGTGCTGCTCCCGTTACTTCCTCACACCCTAACGGCGATCCCTCCCTCGAGTATTACAAATGCCACGCAGGCGACTTGGCGAATACTTTTGGCAATGTAGCGAGAGTAGGTTTTCCTGATCGCGATGGCTTGGATGCAAAGTTTGGGCAGTTGGTTACTGATTATTGGACCTCTTTTGCGAGGAATGGGGATCCGAATCCTGAGGAGGGGTATTTAGAGGTTAGAGGGTATTGGAATACTATTGGACAGATTGCAGAGTCGGGACCTTGGGGGAAAGTTGAGGCGGAGGGACCGAGGATGATGGAGTTGCAGTGGAATTCGGTGATGGTGCCGTTTAGGGATGTGGAGCAGTGTGCTGTTTTGGGGTTTCCTTTGGATTATTTGACGAGGTAGGAGATGTTGATGCAGTTGTGAGAAGAGTAGATTGGGAAAGAGTATAGTCAGAAATGAATAATATGGCTGTACATAGTGACCCTATTGAGCTACTAAGGCTCTTTAACTAATGCTTGTTCATGCTCGATAAGAATAAAGATGCTTTTGCTGCAACAAAAGTCTACAGATATTTTCTAGAAACCAAATGCAGATATGCAAAACAATGCCTGAATCTCTTTCAATCTACTGCTCAGCAATTCTCCAAGCTCTCAAAGGTAGACTCTGCAATTGCAGTGCCTTGGGCTTGATGAAGCCCCAGAAAGTGATTACACCAATGATTATGCAAAGCACATTGACAATGTAGTAGCCATCGGTGGTAATGTTGCAAGTACCGCCGCCGTTGACGCAAATATGGCGGTCGTTCTCGAGAGCGCAAGAGAAAGGCTTGGTGATAAGGTCGCCCTTGAAGTCGGGAGGTGGAATGGAGGCAGGTGTGCAAGTTGCAGCAGTGAACATGTCGACAAACTTCAGGATGAAGAAGCGAGGGAATGTGCCGCCAAGGTTGCTAACACTGAAGGTTGCTGTTAGTATGTGTGTACTGAGGAGGTAAAGAGGAAAAACTTACGTGGCGAGAAGAGTCATGTAGGTACCACCGATATGGGGATCAGCAATCTTTGCGTGGAAAGCGCTGACGGCGACGAACATGACAGTGCTCATGAAGGTACTGAAAACGTGCTCGACAATGACGACGCAGAGGTAGGGCAGGTTAGTACCGCCGCTGGGGAAGATCATGACAGTAAACTGAGCAAATGCAGCAGCAATGAGTCTGCCTACGAATGCCCAGCACCAAAGACGCATGGGAGCGTACTGCTCACTCCACTTTCCAGCATAGTAACCTAGAGAGATCTCGAAAGGGAAGTCGATGAGAACAGTCAGAGCAAGATCTTCCTGGCTGAAGCCTTTCTCTAACAGCTTGAGGTTGGTGACGGCGTCATTTGCCTGGAAGCCAATCTTTGCGATAAGATGAATGACGATGAATGTTTGGATGTTCTTCAAGCTGAGAATACCACCCATGACTCTATAAACTTCCATGATGCCGTCTCTTTCCTTGGTTTTGTCTTCCTTCTTGAGTAGAGCGAGGCCGAGGGTGACAAGGAGGTATGCCCATCCCCAGAAAGTGAGGTAGCCGCCGAGGGTAAGAAGACCGTGGTCTCCGGGAACACTGCGGAACCACTTGTTGGCAAAGTCTTTGGAGGAGAGAGCGAGGAAGACGGTGTAGGAAAGGAACTGGCCAGCGGTAAGACCCACTGTTTGGGCGGTACTGGCGTAAGAGAGGTTAGACGGCGACAGGAGGGTAAGTGCCCAGCCTAGACAATGTTAGTACCCAGTCTCTTCAACATACCAAGGTTATACATACCATCAACAGCAATATCTTGAGTTGCACACATCAAGACCAGAGCGAACCACCACCCAGTAAAGTTCCAGACACCTGCACCCCCATTTTCACCAGCCTTGATCATCATCTCTTCGACATGAGATCCGAGCCAGATCATACCCAAACCACTGATTGTCTGAATAGGAAGGATCCAACTCTTTCTTCTGCCCAATCTGGGCGTCCACACAGCATCGACAATGGGCGACCATAGCAGTTTGAGCGAATAGGGGTATGAAGCGAGCGAGTAAACACCGATCTGGCCGTATGAGAGATGTGACTTGAGGAGGAAAGGGACCGAGCCGGCGGCCAGACCCATGGGAATGCCTTGCAAGAAGTATAGCAAGACGAGCAACAAGAAATTGCGCTTGTCTTGCTCGGGGAGGTCTGTGAAGCCTTTGGACGCGGCCTCTTGATGGGTCGTCGGCGGAGGTTCATTGTCGAGGGTAAAGGAGCTTCTGCTCATGAGGTTGGCCGTCACGGCAGCAGAGTCTTGTGATTCGAGCGAGGCATGCTTGCGCCGTTGTTCAAGCAGATTTCCAGACATGTTGGTGTCGTCTCCGGTGGACGAAGCTGAGGAAGGAGCAGAGCCCGTAGCCTTGCTAGGTCTGCTGGAAGCGCCGTTGGCTTTCCTGGGCATCGGAGAAGGCGAGTGGGCCAGATTGATGTCTGCCGGGCGCGAGTGGTGAGAGTTGGCTGCACCTACGTCGATTGGTCGCGGTCTTCTGTTTTCTCTGGATATAAACGTGTTCAGACGGATATCGTTCGGCTCGTTGTTATCGATATCCACAATATGAGAGCTGGGATGCGCTTGGAATAGTTCGTTGGACAGCGTAGCAGACATGCACCGGAGTTTGGATTCTGAAATCAGCAACGGTGTTTGCTTTACAACAATCTATGTACAGGAGATGCTCGCCAGCAACTTTTCCCTTGATCCAACAGTCTCGATGAAACACCACGCAGGTCCACTTCTCCTTTCGTAACGTGGCCCTTGCGCGCCCCTCTCCGCAGAGCCGCCCTGCCAAGACCTGCCACCTTGCCGATCTCTCTGACCTGTCTCTCTTCTGCCCGTCCAATTACTTTGATTTACATGCATCTCCCAGCAATATCCCGACTGCATTTCATTGGATGTACGTCTGCCGTCGTGATGGGGCTCGCTGATACCATCAAGGGTCTGTATTTTCACGTATCAAAGACCTCACCTCCCCCAAGCTCCCACCTGTCGCAGTGCAGGATTGCTATCCTTCTCGATAGAGTCAGCGGAGAGGGCTCGAAAGCTCTTAGGATTTATACCCGTCCGTTTCAGATGACAGGTCTCGTGGAATTTCAGTTTGATGTGAAAGCTCTGCCGTGAATCTCGTTTGCATGCACGTAACCGCTGAGAACCTTCTGGACAGCACCGCATCCTCTGATAAAGAAGCACTGGAGAGAAGAGCCAAGTACATATTTCCTTCCTTTCCCTTTCCTGAAGTTTGCGAAATCCACAATCAGAAGTTCTTGTTGCCAGTGACTTCTTGTTTGTCGTTCATGCCGTGAGGTTGAGTGTCATTGTCAATCTCCCGAGCGTGCAAAAGAGAGTATCAACGATCTAGTTGTTTCCATCTCGATTGGGCTGCTATCGACGACGGACAAGAGTTTCGACAAATTCCGCTTTCCTTCCCCATCTTGAACCATCACATCGCGGAAGGCGCTACCTGTTGTTAGGCAGACATCAACAACGCACTTCTGAGATGGCGTCAACCACTCCCTCCGACATCATTGATGTGTCTGAAGATCTATCCAAAGTTCGTCCATCTTCTCTACACATCTCGAGACCGAAGGCTCACATCATAACAGCTACACATCGCGCAACTCAATCCCGCTATGCATCGCGATACGCTCACCGGCGTCGATCAGTCTACCGAGAGCAATGGTGTCAAGCTGACTCTGGAGACTCTGCCCCCTGAGATCAAGAACGAGATCTTTTCTCACCTTTTGCTCGCCGCCAAAGTCAAGTACTCCACAAACGGATCCTGGCCAGGACACAAGTTCAAATTCAGCACTACCATCATGCGTGTCAGCAGACAGATGAAGCAGGATGCCACCGCCTATCTACACGGTCAGAACGAATTCGCCCTCATCAGCTCCAAGTTCTTCGCCTTCGCCATTGACAGAAGACGATTTCTGCCTGCTGTTGCCACAGGGAAAGCTGCCAGAACGTTCAAGAGTCCTGCAATCGAGGCAACCATCACTCATGTTGGGGAAACTCTTTGTATGTGCTGCAATCCTGGAAAGCACAAGGACAAAGACCGAGCAACCCATGTTCTGTTTCTGGTCGCCGATCTTGAGCATCTTATGCGAGAATTACGCTTGACATATCACATGTGGCCTTCCAAGCCCATCTACATCATGTCTGAGTTTAACGCCACTCCGGTCGAACACATTCCTGTCAACGTCGACACTCAGATCAAGGTCGTATGGAAATTCAACCCACCACACCGTCAGGATTTGACTGTTGCGGAACGCCGGGCTAGACAGATCCGATTGTTGAACCCTCTCAACTTCCCTACTGGTTGTGGCAAAAAGATCTCCGTCGTCGGAGTGGACAAGGACATTGCTCGCAAAGTCACCGAACAAGATATGCCACGCCTTCTATCCCTCGACGCTGTCGGCCGCGACCTCTACAATCTCCTTAGAGCTCAAAAGATGCATCTCGACAAGCTCTTATCTCAAGAGGATTCGCCTTGCCTTCACAGTCTCATCCACTCTTACACTGATCTTGCTTGCGCAGGATGGCCATTGGACATCGTAGGTTATTGGAGAAATGCCACTGTGACCAGAAATGTCAACATGCACGGCACAATGATTAGCTTATGCCTGATGTCCCTTGAGAAGCTCGACGAGGAAGATTATCGAGCCGAAGTCACAGACTCGTGGCAAATGGCTGTTCTGTGCTTGGTACTCGACTGCTTGTTCACCATTGCACAACTCTGTCTGAAGGAAGGTTCCTACGCTCATCTAAAAGACTGTGTCGACCTTATTACGAATTTGGAATGCTATACATTCCGTGGCAACGACCACCAGCTGTTCCCCGGTAGTCTCAAAGCCTTGCTGAGTCATTACGTCGCATGGCTGCTCATGCAGGATGGAGGGCGCGCAACCGACCAAGCCGTGTCTCAAGGCTTGGACATGCTGCAGATGGCAAGAGAATGGATCCACGCTGATGATGAAGATGATGTCTGGCGTCACTTGGATGTAGACTGGGAGTTCACGCGCAAAGTTGGCGCAGTAAGTTGTCTTTTGGCTTTGTTAGAATTTTGCTAACCTTGGTCTCTCTACAGGGCAAAGCTGAACTTCGATCGAAAGATTTCGGTCTCTTCAAACTCTCATGTGTCAATTTCCAGGGCTTGCTGAGTCGTCCGAGCGTTCACATCACGCCTGTACACATCAAGCCTCCTGGCGAAGCGCTCCAGGGCTGGACCACCAAGCGAAAGGATCTAAAGCCAGAAGTGGCAGCACACATGATTGAATACACCGACAGAATCTCCAAATCCAAGTTTGCAGAGCGCAGCCCTGCTTTGGCTGAGGAAGCACTCAATCACGGACATGTTGCTCCCGTAATCCTCAACCTTCTTCTGGAGCCCGAAGAAATGCAAGAGGGTCCCGCTCTCCCTCCTGGTATGCCTCCTGGTTTCCTGGCAGGCGGTTTTGGAATCCAGGTTGGACCGGTGACCACGGTTGGACAGGTTTTGGCAGACATGGGCATGAGTGCTCCTCAGCCTTGAAGTACCCAAACTTGAGAAACTTATGGACAAGAAACTGGAGGATTCGAGAGTCGTGCGACATATGACAGAAAAGGAACGTTGTTGACACACGCAGCTGTTACAAGTGTACTATCAAGAGGAGATTGAAGAAGAGGGAACGACAAGCAGTGTTACTTTGTCGTGATGAATTCAGTAGATGATAATGAAAACATTGTGTTCAAAATTTCTCATTTCCAAGCAACATGCCTAGTAATTTGCTATGCATCTATTTTCCTAATCCAAGCGACTGGCATGATTGCCAGGTCCCTTTGTCGCATCTTCAGGCTCCCATGTGAAGAACTGCTCCTTTGCTGGGATACACTTCCTCAAGGCAACTCCATAATCACCAGCGTTAGGCGTCCTCAACAGCGTATGAATATGGAACTTCGCCGGCTGCTCGTTATTCAAGAAAACACCCGAATGATGATCGAACTCGATAATCACCACAGGAGACTGAATGCGATAGTAGAAAGGATCTTCATCACCGAATCCACCAATCCAACTGAAGTAAGTCTCTTCTGCAAAGGACATTGCTTGTTTGAGTTTCTTTGCTCGAGAAGTAGCGGGGAGGTAAAGGAAATATTCTTCAATGATGTTGGAGACCAGATCGCGTTGATCGGAAGTCATGTCCTTGAGCGTAATGCCTTCATAGGGAACGATACGGTTATCGCGGTATGCGCCGCAGAGATGGCGTTGATCGTCTCTATTCCACCGACCCTCTGGCATCTCAGGATCCTTCATCAATTTGTAGATTTGAGTCTTTTGTTGGAGGGAAGGAGATAGTGATTGCATAAGCTGCAAACCCAATTCTTCTTCTCTGGTAAGGATACGAGTGCCTTTGTAAGGTCCAGAGTCGATTTCATTAGGCTCGGCGCCTGTGAACCAGGGAGAAATGACGATTTGACGCTTGAAGAGGAAAATGTTTAGACAGAGATGGTGGCCATAGAAGGACCAGCCCCAAGGTTGTGTGGCAGAGGGTTCGCCAAAGAGAACGAAATTGTAACTGTATTCATTCATCACTTTTGTGCCTTGAACCAGTTCACCGAGGAAACCGTTGATGCGCATGGCGGAGATTGCTTTTTGGTAGCCTTCAGGAGATAAAGTGGCTTTGAGGATTGCGAGGATAGAGTCGCGGGTCTCAGGGGTTTGTTCGTCGAGGCGGAGGCCTTTGTGTGCGAGAAGGAATTCGGGGTTGGACCATGTGCGCCATTCGGGGCTGTCGATGTGGTAGCTGAGGACTTGTTTTTGCTCGTCTGGTATGAGGGAGAGGAGGGATTGGGCGGCTGAGACGATGTTGTCGATGTCTACTTCTTCGTCTTCGTAGGTGAAGAGGCCTTCTCGGACGGTGCCTGTGGGTACAGAGTCAGACTTGAAAGTGGGGAAGGTCTTGGGTGAACATACCATCGCTGGTAACGCCCTTGAATGGTTCAGCGAGCAATGAACGCCAGTACATGTACAGAGCATGGAGCCACGGCGGGTTTTGCTTGGTCTTGAACTCGTGAGCATACTCGTGTGCATCTTGCTGCTTCATCATCTGGAAACGCGGCACATTGAGATCGGGAAGGTGCTTGCGATAGTCGCCGGAAGGTCCATTTTGCTGTGCCATTGTTGTATAGCTGACGAGATGAAAGGGAATAGTAGCAGAAGAACCAGACTCCAGGGAAGCGGACAACCGTGTCTTGTATTATCTTCCAATGACTCGGCTTTTGCCAATGGCACTTTCGTCGACCCTAGACCAACTGCCCCGCTTCTCCACCACATCTTCCCCACCACGGGTTGTCCTCGTTGTTCGGCATCATCTATGCACCATGGATATTTTCAACCCTAGACACACCACTATTGCAGCATACATACCTAGTATGGTGACCGATGTCGTGTGTTCCAGCGGAGAGCATTATGTCGGATATACAGTATAGGGATTGAGTCCTCAAAGAAGTGATGGTCGCAAAGAGAATCGCAAGTCTCGGGCTGAGCTTTCGCGCTGCCGAAATTGGTCATGTGACGACGTGAAATGTTGGCTCGTCGGGTGCGCGTCCGCCGGCGTGTTTGTTTTTGCTTCTCGAATAACTTAAGTGCATGCATTATCAGGGAGTCGAGCATGCGACTCCACCAAAGTCCCTAGAATATGGATATACTCGCTGCAGAGGTCGATCGAGTCGTCTTTACTCCGTATCCTACCCAACTAAAGGTTGGTCATACTGCAGCCGACCTCTTTGCCACGGCACAATACTGATTACAATCACTTGCTGTAGTCTCTTCATGATATTGTTTCTCGAACTTCCGAGGCCAATATATGCCTATGGGCTTCCTGCTATCACTGTCGCATTCCTTCCTTGAGTCAAGCTCTTATAGATGCTCTACCACAATGGCCATATGTCTTAGAAATCATCACTCGCCTCTCTTGTGCTCTCGATGTCAGAAACTCGCTCGTGCAAAGAGAGCCGTCGTTGTTGCCTCGTCTCCTAACACATGCTTTGGAGTCCCGAGTCGAAAGTAGAAAGGTAAAAACATAATATGAGCACAACTTTTGCTGTCATGGCTGACTCGATGGTAGTATGTGGACGCTGCCGTAGCTCTCTTATCTCATCCTCTACCCTCTGATGTGGCTCTTCCGGCGACTGCTCAGAACTTCCTGCTCCAGCTGTTCGATCGTGCTGCCACTCAACCTAATGCTGCCACCGTGCAGCAAATACACCGACTGGTCTATGGAGCTTGCAATCCTATCCTCGGCATTCTCTCCCCAGGCGTTCTGGCCCATCTGGAAGAGTGCATCTTTTCCATCCTGAAAAGCTCTTCTGGTGTCGAGGACCAGTCTTTGGGAATGTACTGTCTTGCTATCATGAGAATGATACTCGAGAAGTTCCAGACTGAGGTTGGCAACGATGATATGTGGCCTACCTTTGACCACTCAGTCGATTCGTCCAACTCACAATGGACACCCGATGCCATCAAGCAATTCTTCCACGGCAACAAGACTCACAAGACCATGCAGCTGCTGGTGTTGCGAGTTATCTGGGCATGCCGACCAGAATCGGCAGATCCGACCGGACAAGGTCTTACTAGTGTTACCCTTGTCAACCAGATCCTAGCTGGGGTATCTCAATCAGCAGTCATCGAATGGTCACACAAGAATGCAGTCATAGTGCGAAAGTTGCAGGAGAAGTGCCTTGTGCCCGACATGCTTCCTGCTCTTCGCTTCCAGGTTCTTACTTTCCTGAGTTCACTGTCCGACAAAGTCGTCCTGCCATCCCAAGCAACGCTTTTCTATGAGAGATCGCTGCTAGACTTGGGCGCCGCTTTCTTGAAACGTGAGCATCTGGACATGTCGCTCCGCCTCTCTCTCTACCGCTTGTCTTCAAAATTCAAGCCTGAGTGGTGGGGCGAGCTTCTAGACAAAGTCATAGACTTATTGACAGACTCACCACCAACTGCGTTCTTCAACTCTGCCGAAAGCTACATCTTGTTCCTTGGTCACATCGCCGACATGGTCGATGACAATGAGTCTTGTCGCCGAGGTCTACTTGCAACTCTGCATTCCGGTCACAACCGTCAGAAGCTGGAATATTTCTTTGCCGATCTGGAGACATCGCCTGAAATTGATACAGGTCACAGCACAAACAGGTTTTGTATTGCTTCGTATACAACCTTGAGGAACAAGCTGAAGTCTTCGCTTTGCTCTCTATTGCTTCGTGCAGCCTTAGCCGCTCCGCAAGAAGAAACTTCCTCGATACGCCGAATGTTGCCCGAGATCCTTCGACACCATGCAGTTGTCGAGTCAAGCAAATCGACTTGTCCTATCTGTGTTCAAACAAGGCTCAAAGCATCACAACGACCAACGCCGTTTGTGGAGATCGAAGCCACGCCTGAGTCTCAAGATGCGAGTCTGCATTGGAAAGAGCGTCTGGGTGCGGTGATGCAGACGCACGCCAAGTATCAGGAAACTTCCTTGGTAGCCTCTTTTATCAACATCTGTCACGATCTCGAAGCACGATGCGAGAGCGTTGAAGAGCCCTTGAGGTTGGAGCGACAGAAGTTTACAGGCCTGGAGAAGCGGTATGCGGATCTGAACAAAGCATACGGAGAGCTCGAGGGGCAAGTCATGGATAGAGACCTGCGCATCAACGCCCTCGAAGCAGAGAACGATCGTCACGAAAATGACTTGGCAGCTTCTTCTCAAGAGACACGAGACTTGATGCAGCGAATCGATGCACTCGCACGAGAGCTTCAAGAAGCCAACCACAATGCTCAGCGTGACATTGATCAGCTCAAGCAGGACAGGCAAGACTCGGAAGTACAGCATGCTACCGCTATTGCTTGCAAACAGGAGGCTTTTGAGCAAGTACGTGAACAGCTTCATCAAGCCAGATCAGATGCCGAGGACTTGCGCTCTGAACTTGGTAACACGATGGAATCCAGGAAGCACGACAACACCGAGTTTGAGAAGTTACAGTCAGAAAAAGATCATCTCGACCAGCAGCTTCTGGAAAGCCAGAGCCGGATCTCACAGATTGAGGAGGAACGAGCGACGCTGCTTGAAGGTCACAGCTTGCTTGAGCAGGATATCGTTAAGCTCCAACAGGATATCAATGGACGTCAAGTGCAGTACGAAAGCCTTCTCACCGAGATCAGAGCTGTCAAACAGAACTCAGAGGACGAAGCTAGGAAGACTGCCACAACTTTCGAGGATACTATGTCAAGAGCAAAGCAAGAGTGGACAAGTATCAAAAATCATCTTGAGCAGCAATTGGAGGAGGCGCGACAAGATCTTGCTGAGGCAGAAGAGGGCTTCCAGCAACAGCATGATGCAAACAAGCAAAAGACTGCCGAGCTCCGTAAGCGGATCGAGCGTCTGACAAAAGACTGCACAAAGAAAAACGCTGAGGTTTTGGAAGCGCACGAGATGAGGAACAGACTGATGAACGCTATGGGACTCACTGGCATGATGGCCCCGCCACCAGAGCCTACGGTCAAGTCGTCAGTACTGCCTGTGCGGTCCGCTTCAACCAACTCGTCTACACCACACACTGCATTGCCATCACAGATGCCCTTCACACCAGCACCTTATGCACAACATTCTGATGAAGAGCATGAAGACGAAGAGCCAAACAGTACGTTCATGTCTGACGTCTCTGCAGATAACGGGCCAACTCCAAAGCGTGCAAGACCTCGTCCTTCGTTGAAGCCAGCAAATACACAGGAAAAGAGAACGAGCCTCGCACCGAGATCCGCAAGAGCTATGATGCGAACAAAGAGTGCTATTAAGAGACAGCCTCTGCAAGATATGCCGACCAATCGGTCGCCTGTGCGAGCTAGATCGCCGAGCAAAGTTGCGTTTCACGACATTCAGAACCACGGGTTCGGCATCAACACTGCCGAGAGGCGGGAACTAGAAGATTGGTCGTTTTCTGCAGACCATGTAATGACAGGTACGCCAGGTGTCGGCTTAAACGATAAAGGGGAGGATGCTCTGGATGCAAGTACCACCGATGTTTAGTTTGGGCATGCTTGCTGCTATTTGTTCTGGATACCCAACGCGAGTTTACTTCTTTATCCCAACCGTGTACCAGATCTCAGAAAGTGACCTGTGCCATCTCGATATGGGTGCTCCCAAGCGTGAAATGGATGCATAACACCATGGATGATTCCGTATGCAGGGAGGAGATCGACGGCATGGTTCTGCCGGCAAGACGTTTGTTTTCCTCTTGACTCCTTTGATCAAAACACAGCTACAAGCAGCAGCAAACATGACTAGACACGCGCTTCATAGCACAAGTCTTATACCAGACTACTGTGTAAACAGTTCTGAAGACACTGCAAGTTATGACAGCAAGAATGATAACTGCACATGAGCCGGCATGCGGGTTGTTCTCCGTCAGCGGCACGCGCAAACAGACATTCAGAAATCGATACACAATCTGGTTATCACAAACACCACACAAACCATCACTCTTATCCACGCAATGATTTTGCATCGATGCTAGACCATGGATAGAGTGTGATGTTGAAATCAGTACAGACAGACAAATTCATATCTAGAGTTGTTGACTTTGGCTTTCACTCTGTTTGCGCTTCGCTGCCGCCTTCCTTCCCTGCGTGGATGCACTGAGCTTCATTGCACTTTCTCTAACTTGAAAACTACTTACGCGTCAGACTTGGTCCTCTTGCAACATTCTTCGCTACTCGGTCTAAGCACAAGATCTTTACTTCCAGGCTACATTTCCATTGAGACCATCGCATCTCCGAACTACCTTCACCATCATGGAGAACACTCAGCCGAACAAGGAGCGTATGCGTAGACCAGGTCCACACCGCATTCACCAGCCTTCTGCTCGTCCTTCGTCATCTGCTTCATCTGCTCCGCCAGTCCCATCTGCTCCTCCTCCTCCTTCAACATCTGCTCCACCCCCTCCGCCTATTCGTCAACAATCTCTCTCTCCTATCACCAACCGTCAACGTGCTTCACCACAAAAGACTATACCTAACGGCAGTCATCAACATCAGCCGCCACAGACGTTCATGTCTAACAATGTCCGCGACAACAACTTTCGTGCAACGGAGCCTTGGGAACCGGTCTGGGTCGACATCGAAAATGTTCCATACGCCCATCTCAATGCCATTGGGGTGCATCGCTTTCTGTTCAAATACGGTCACGTCTCTTGCATCAACTGCTACACCAGTACCAGAAGAGCCACAGTTCTCATGTCATTTGTCCGCGCTTCACTTTTCAGTAAGCCTCTGAGTCTCGGAGGACAACGGCTCAATATCAGGAGACGTGTGTTCAGGTCCAGACTTATACAGTCCCCAGCAAACGCCGCAAAGACTATCGCTCAGAAGACCACTCTTCCAGTCAGCCAAATCGAGTTTGGAGTGATGACTGATGAGCGTCATATGATGGTCATGCACACAGTCTCTAGCACCCCTGACCACCCGGCCGTGATAATGCTTGACTTGGCTTCCGATGTAAGACACTCACTGGACTTCCGCTTCTTCCTCACGGCTGAGAGGGATGCACCTTGGTATCGCGCTGAACTCCGCCTCAACACATCATTTGAGATTAAGCAGATCCAACATGATGATGGCCACAAAGAATTGGTCATTACCTCTCAATTCCCTCCAAAGTGGTGGCAGAGCGTAGGTGAAGACCTCCTTCAGGAGATTCACAAGGACAATCGCGAACCTCTCAACTTTCAAGACTGGCCTAGGGGTTGGCGCCGTGTCACCGACATCGATCTCAATCCAGAAGAGCGCCATCTGAGTCCCGTTGCTTTCCTACCTCCCAGCCCAGTGGTCGACACAGGTCGCTGGCTGACGTGGAAGCTGACTTTCCCTGGTAAAATCGATAACACCGCTTACGATACGATCGTCGAAGCTTTGGTGGGTCACAACGTGACTGTTTGGAAACACAGCTCTGCTGAGTTCGACACCGTCCCACGAGAAGATCCGGTCGTTTGGAACTTACTCGACCCACACCAAGCTTCTTACGAATTTGATCTCCACCAGATGCAAGACGAGATGATGCATCTTGATCAAAACATCCGCTATCAACTCGAGGTTTGCATCTCAAACAACAAAATTGTTGAGCACACCTTGAGCAGGGAGTTCCTCTTCGAGTTGAGTGCTTTGGACAAAGACTTTGTTCGCGACCCCAACAAGCCCTCGATTGTATCCCCAGCCCTGCTTCTCCTTGAGAACGTTGCAGACTCGAAGCAAACGTTCTACAATCCTATGGAAATCTTCGACATCTACCAGCTGCGTCATCCACGAAGGCGTCGAATTCCCAAAGGATGTGTGTTGATGAGAACAGCCGTCATCACCCCTACCACTTTCTACGTCAGAACACCATCTGTGGAAGTGTCGAATCGCGTCGTAAGGGATCTTGACTATGCTGTAGGGAACTTTCTGCGCATCAGATTCGAAGATGAAGACCCCTTCGGACGTCTTATGCCTATGCCACAATACGAGAACCAGCACGAGGTGTGGGCTCGCATTGAGCGTTGTCTTCGTCATGGCATCGACATCGCCGGTCGCCACTACGACTGGCTTGCATGTGGAAATTCTCAATTCCGTGAGAGGGGCGCTTACTTCTTTGCACCCTGGAGCGAAGAGAAAACTGCCCGCAACATCCGCATGTCGCTCGGTGACTTCTCCAGTATCAATGTCGTCGCCAAGTGCATGGCTCGCATTGGTCAATGTTTCTCAACGACCAGAGCTTCTAACAGTATCGGTGGCATCAACGATGTGCTGATCAAGGATATCGAGAGAAATGGATACTGCTTCACGGATGGTGTTGGCAAAGTTTCCATTTTCATTGCCCAAATGGTTGCCAACGAGTTGTATGCCAAATCTGATCCCAATGATTACCCTTCTGCGTTCCAGTTCCGTATGGGTGGTTACAAGGGCATACTTGTGGTTGATCCTGCGCTAAAGGGCAAGACAATCCATGTCAGACCAAGTCAGCGCAAGTTTGATACAAGAAATGAACACAAACTCGAGATCATCAAGCCTTCGAAGTTCTCTTCTTCAACTCTCAATCAGCAACTTATCCTGGTTCTCACTACGCTAGGAGTGCCAAAGCAAGTCTTTGTCGACAAGATGACCAAGGAACTTCAGGACATTGACATCGCGATGACGGACGAGACTATGGCCCTGAACATGCTGCAGAAGAATGTCGATTTCAACCAGATCACGTTGACGATCTCAGGAATGATACTCGATGGTTTCATGCAATCTGAGGATCCGATGTGCGAGATTCTTCTACAGCTTTGGCGTGCTTGGAACCTAAAACACCTCAAGGACAAGGCCAAGCTCTTCATCGAGAAGGGTGCATTCGTCCTTGGATGTGTCGACGAGACAAACACACTCAAGATGTATCCAGGCCAGCTTCCCGAGATATTCATCCAAGTACCCGGCGAGAGAGAAGGCGAGTGGAAGACTGCCGAAGGGGTATGTCTCCTAGCACGCAATCCTTCTTTGCATGCTGGCGACATCCGTGTTGTCAGAGCTGTTCCGTGTCAAGCTTTGATGCACCTCAAGAACGTTGTTGTCCTGCCCCAGCGGGGAGAAAGACCGCTTGCCAACATGTGCTCTGGTGGAGATCTGGATGGCGACGACTATCTTGTCATGTGGGACGACGACTTGCTGCCACCAGTGGGAAAATGGTATTGGGAACCCATGAACTACGATGCGCCTATGCCTGTGATGTGCGTCGGACCTGTACAAGACGAGCACTTCGTCAAGTTTTTTGTCGACTACATCAAAAACGATAGACTTGGTGCAATTGCCAACAGCCACCGTGCCATAGCCGACTACGAAGGATCAAATCAAGGCGTCGCACACTGGAAATGCGAGAAACTTGCTCAACTCCACTCGCAAGCTGTCGACTTCAACAAGACAGGTGTCCCAGCCGAGGTGGATACAGAGCTCTGGGCGAAACAGTGGCCTCATTGGATGTCACACAAACCCAAATCCAAGCGGTATATCTCCAAAGAGGTGATCGGGGTCCTCTACGACATGGTGCAGCCTCAGCCTTTTGTGCCTCGACTCGAGAAGCCGTTTGACAAGCGTATCCTCGATGCCTACGTCTTGACTGATTCACACTTGGAGAAGGCTAGAGAGCTCAAGATTGGATACGACCAGCAGATACGTCGTGTCATGGTCCAGCACAGCATCAAGACAGAGTTCGAAGTCTGGACAGCTTTCGTCATGGAGCACAACAGAGAGCAACACTGGTACTCGTTGGCAGAGGATCTTGGCAATCTCATGAGCAGCATCAAGACAGACTTCCAGGCTCAGGTCAGGGAATATCTTGGACTCGCCGATTCTGGTTACATGATCTCTGAGAAGGCATTCGACATCCTTGGACCTTTCGTGGCTGCCATGTATGCGGTTACTGAACAAGAGGTGGCGCAATGGAAGGAAAGCAAGTTGGTGTCATTTGACGAGGACTCCAACAACGCCCCTCTGATCACATACCCTTGGCTCTTCAGCAGAGAGTTGGGAAAGATTGCCACCAGACATTCTGGACCTTCGGCATTGCGTGCAGCGTTCGCCGCCAATGGTGACATTAGGCGCAGGGCACCAGTTGTGAAGTCCAACTACAAGGCAGAGCTGCATAGCATCAAGCTCGAGCCCCTTGCAGAGTGGAAGCCTGAGCATGCTGTGGATGACCACGTGGGAAAGACAGCTTTCGATGTGGCAACAGTCGAAATTCTTAAGGAAGAATCGGATGTGGCTGGAGGAGATGATGGAGCAATGGAAGAGTTGTTGGCTGAGGAAACAGCCGACGAGATCGCAGAGGGAGATGCAGTGGATGGTGTAGAGAAGACCGAAGGAGGAGACACGGAGGAAGGAACAGAAGAGGAAGAATCGAAGGAGCAGAGCTCAGAAGAGTGGAGGCCTAAAGAGGAAGGATCTGAGGAAGGGCCTGAAGAGCAAAGCTCAGAAGAGGACAGACCAGAGGAGAAAGGACCTGCAGAGGAAGAGGGAGAAGAAGAAGAAGAAGAGATTGTAGCAGTGGAAGACACCAAACACCAAGTGGGAGAGGAAGAAGGAGCAAAGGAAGGAGCAGAGGAGGCCGAGAGTGCATACGATCGCCTGATGGCCATGATGTCGTTGTAGATCGATAGAAACCACATTCACTTTTTTTCTTTTCATGAACTCTTCACCCAACACTAGCCTCGCCCCTCTCAAAAACCCTAACACCACCATCATTCTGCACGAAATATAACGCTTCCAACTCTTTCGCCTGATCCTTCTCCTCTTCCTCATCATCATCCCAAGCACCACCCCTACTCACTCTAATCACACCACTAATATCTCTAGCTTTTCCAGTATCCAGCGGCCTCAAACTCAACACCCATTTACTCACATGAGCCTGCTGTACCACAAAAGCCGCATGAGCTGCCTCCAAGGGCGTAGGATTGTGATTGGAGTCTGGCAGTGCAGCGGATAGGAAAGGAGCATCGGCTTGAACGATGAGAGTTGTGGTTGACACCAGACTGCGGAGAGACAGCAGTAGAGAGGAAAGAGCCGGCGCAGAGGGACCGGAGGCTGTGGAAAGTAGGAGGGTTGGTGAGTCGAGCATCAAGTGGATTTTACGGGTAGGATGGGCGGATTGGAGGGTGTTGATGGTGGTAGTGAGGGTGGAGTGGGTTGAGGATGTTGAGGCGGAGGTGAGGTAGGTTGTTTTTGACGGTTGTTGTTGGGTTCGTGGTTGCGGTTGTGCTTGTTGTGCTGGTGCTTGTGGTTGCGAAGGAGCAGGTGGAAGGGGCCCGCGAGAGGGTATAGGACCTCGTGATGGCAATGGCCCGCCTCGATTCGGTAGCGGAAATGCGGGAGTGTTTCTAACAGGCAGGCTTCTCTGCGCAGCTTGTGGTGCGGTTGGTGCTAGCGACGCAGTATTCGAGCCCTCGACGGGGAATAATTGCGTCAACCCATCCACAAAAACAAATTTATCCTGTTGAGCCAAACGAGCAAGATCAATACCCGCGCCTCTCCTAGCTTCACTCTTCCAAAAGTCATAGTCGCGTAACCACGATACCAAAACTACTGTAACATCCTGCTCTTCAGGCGATTCTGTTTGTGTGGGGGATGTGAATGCGCTGCGTAAGAGGCGGGTGACTAGCCAATTGGGAGTAGAGTCGAGGACGCCGGTGAGGAGGAGTTGGGAGCCTGGGGAGGGGAGGCGGAGGTAGGGTTCTAGAAGTGGTGGTGTGCGGTTGCGGGTACTCATTTTGGTGGTTGAGAGTAGGTTGGTATAGTGTTGGAGTGATTGGCAAGGTGGTATGGATTTGACTTGAGCTTTTCGCGAGGGATGGCGGGGTGAAGCTGTGACGTTGCTTTGGACTTTTTTTCTGGAAGGTGCCTGAGGCAAGTTTCAAGTTTGGCTTGTGATTCTTGGCAGGATATTTCACGAAAAGTTGAACATGGCAAAGGAATGGTAGAGGTATTTGATTTTTGTTCATTCGCTGTCTAATACCTGTATATCTCGTACGGGTTTGGCCTCTCGTCATCAATCAATTAACTGGCCAGTGTAAGTTCTGGCGTGTCTGCTTCATGTACGCGGCTTACTGTTCTCTTTCCAGAAGCTCGCGACTTGAAAGTGCCTGAACTTGATCTTCTAGAGCTCAAGTCCTCTTGATTGAAGAACTTGGCACTTCACCGTGTCCTGCTTTGGGTGTCTGCTTCTAGCATGCTTGCTCAAAGACTGATAGTCTGACAGAATTAGGAAGCTGTGTTGCGGAGCGGGTGCTGGTAGAGCGTCAGGCGGCTTGTTGTATCTTCTTCTCAGCCGAAGTCGATGGCTCAAACAGACTTGACCATCTTGTTGACGAGCTTCTTCTGTGCCTGGAGATCCAAATCCTTTTCATCCGTCTCGGTCAAGCATCTTCCAATGGCGACAGTCTCTGCAATGGTCGAGCTGTCGACCCAGACCTTTCCGTTTCTTCCCACAGCTACCTCGAATCTGACTTTTTCACCAATTTCTTCCAGCAAGACGACACCACCCTTTCCAGCACCCATCATCAAGCGGCGAGCGAATGCAGGAGAGACGTCGAACAGCATGCCAGCCTTGAGTGGACCGAGACCATCAGACTTTCCGGTTGCAGGGTTGACACATTCAATCTCGACATCGCTCCACTTGTCGGCTTTTGATACGCGAGCGTAGACGAGAGCTCCGGGGTTGAGTTGAGGTCTGGTCTTCTTGGTAGCGCCCTCGAAAGCAAGTTGACCGAGCAGAACAGAATTCGTGTGGGGCGTTAAGGTGCAGTGGTATGTGTCGGTCGAGGAGCGTTGAACAGTGGCGACAACGAGATCGCCGGCGTGAGGTAGGTAGCGGCCTCCGAGGTTCTCAATCCAGATGGCATTCTTCTTTGAGTCGGTGCATAGTTCTCCGGCCTGAGTTGCGACAATCGTCACCGGCGGTATGTGTCGCAGGCCAGGACCGAGAGTCAATGTGCGGGTTGTGTTTTGAGAAGGCAGCTGATCAGGTGACAGCTCCTGGCCAGGTAGTACGAGAACCGACGACGACATTGTTATTGCTATGGTTTTTTGTCTGGCTGCGGCGATGACGAAGGTTTGGATTGGGCGATGCTGCAGTGACGGGTCAACGTCGGCTGGAAATTTGTTCGAGGTCAAGAAAGTCTGGAGCGCAAAGTCGCATCTCTACAAGCAATCAATCCACATCTATCCCTGTCGCCCACCTGTTTCCCTTTGCGACAATCTCAATCCCAGTCTTTTCAGCCGCTTCCACCACACATCACATCCAACATGAGCTCCGAAGGCGAGACTGCCCCCAAGGTTGCCATTGGTATCTCCTTTGGTAACTCATACAGTTCCATCGCCTACACCTCGGGCGAGGCCAAGGTTGAGGTTATTGCCAACGAGCTTGGTGACCGTCAGATCCCTACCGTCCTCTCGTACGTCGGCGGTGAGGAGTTCCAGGGTACCGAGGCCAAGTCGCAACTGGTCCGCAACTCCAAGAACACTGTCGCATACTTCAGAGACTTCCTCGGCAAGGACTTCAAGTCGATAGACCCCACCAACTGCCACGCCTCTGCCCACCCCATCGATGCCGAGAACACCATTTCTTTCCAGATCAAGGACACCGAGGCCGATGAGCAAAACACCCGCACAATTCACGAGATCACCACCCGTCACCTCCGCCGTCTCGCTTCCTCCGCTACCGACTACCTTGGCAAGAAGGTCAACGCTGCCATCATCACTATTCCCTCAGACTTCGCCGATGCCTCCAAGGACGCCCTGAACAAGGCTGCCACCGAGGCCGGCCTTGAGGTCCTCCAGTTCATCCCCGAGCCCGTCGCTGCTCTCCTCGCCAACGATGCCAAGCTCAACGAGAACTCGACCGAAGACAAGAACGTCGTTGTTGCCGACATTGGTGGCACCCGCACCGACATTGCCGTTATTGCCTCGCGCGGTGGCATGTACACCGTCCTGGCCACTGCCCACGACTACGAGCTCGGTGGTGCTCAGCTCGACCAGGCCCTGATCGACTACGCCGCAAAGGAGTTCCAGAAGAAGAACAAGACCGACCCCCGTACCAACGACCGTTCGCTCGCCAAGCTGAAGCTCGAGGCTGAGGCCGTCAAGAAGAGCTTGTCTCTCGGTGCCTCTGCTGCCTTCAGCATCGAGTCGCTCGCCGACGGTGTCGACTTCAGCTTCACCGTTAACCGCACCAGATACGAGCTTCTTGCCGCCAAGGTGTTCGGCTCTTTCAACCGCCTGATCGAGTCTGCCGTGCAAAAGGCTGGCCTCGACAACCTCGACATTGACGAGATCCTCCTTTCCGGTGGTACTTCGCACACTCCTAAGATCGCCAGCAACCTCCAGTCCATCTTCGCCGAGTCCACCGTCGTCGCTCCCTCAACCAACCCCGCCGCCGTCAACCCCAGCGAGCTTACCGTCCGTGGTGCCGCCATTCAGGCCAGCTTGATCAGCGAGTTCGATAGAGAGGACATTGAGCAAAACACCCACCCCGCCCTTACCGTCGCTCCTCACCTCGCCAAGGCCATTGGTGTTCTCGTCGGCGACGAGTTCGTCACTCTGATCGATGCCAACACCGCCGTTCCCGTCCGCCGCACTGCCCAGTTCAACGCTGCCGAGGGTGACGTTCTTGTCAAGCTCTGCGAGGGTGTCAGCGAGATTAAGGTCACCAAGGAGGAGGCCGCTCCCAAGGAGGCCAACGGTGACGACTCTGACGACGACAGCGATGACGAGCCCGAAGAGACCCGCGAGAAGGTCTGGAAGGCTGGTGACGTTATTGCCGAAGCCGCCGTCAAGGACGTCAAGAAGGGCAGCAAGGTCGAGGTTCAGATCAACGTCAACGCCGACCTTTCCGTCCAGGTCATTGCCCGCGAGGTCGGTTCCAAGACCGGTGTCCGCGGTACCATTGAGGCCAGCGCATGAAGAGTTTATACCCCTACAATTTCGCCTCCCTCTCACGCCTCTGATTGAGCCGTTCTGCCACTCCCACAGACGCTCTCCACACCTATACAACCCGCCCCCATGACTTCTTTCGATCGGTTCTTGTTTTGCATAGATGAAATGAATGGTGTGCTCTCTGGTTCTTTGTCTTGTTTTAGAAGAGATTTATATCTCTGGAGTTATAAAAAGCAATGAATAGAAGAAAGAGAATCTTTTTACAAACAAACAGAGTGTGTTCATATGGATTCATACAGCCGGTTCGCAGACCAACAAGTATGTTTCGCAATTACCTAGGCTACAAAATGCAGTGGCTCCCATTGGTAGGAGGGAACGTCTTTACTTGGACCCCCATGCACATGTAACCAGTCCCCATTTGCGTAGTGTCCTGTCTTTCGAGCAGGTTTGAGACTGTGTTGCAGCGCTTCCTTCTTCACCATTGGTTCCAAAAAGAAGGTATGGTGTTGTCTTTCCTGAGGTTCGGACTGGGCCGATCCTGAGCCACGAGTCGGAGCTTGTAGAGGGGAGTTGTCAAGTCTCAGCTCGGGACTATGAACACCAGTCTATCTCGTCTTCGCCTCACTCCGCTGGTCCGGTGAGCCGTCAAAGTCCTATGCTACAATGTTCCTTGCTGCAACGCAAGAGCCGAAGCTCAGCTCATGATCTTGAAGCACATGCGGTCCATCAAGTCCAGTCTTTCGCTCATCTCCGTCACATACAAGCAGGATGCTGTGGAGAAATGTCCCGGTTCTCCGCTTTCCGGGATCCACCTGCAAGGTACCAGGTGGAGAACGTGGACCTGAGGGTAATCGAGATCGCAGATTGGGCATCTGCTAAGGCAATTGAGCTTAGCTCGGCGGCTGTAGTTGCCTTAATATGTCATCCTGTCCAACAGCTGCTTTCGTGAGTCCTGCAGTACGAATCCTCAAGAGTAGATTGCTGAGTAGGGAGGAGGTGCCTGATCTGTGTCTGCCAGCTTGTCTCAGTGACGAGCACTGCAACAGTGACGCAAACTTTTGAGTGTGACGTTCGACAACACAACTGTAAGCTAATTGACATCCCTTGTCTACATCGGCCGATATTTCACTGCTATGTCACGTTTTACAACAAATCAATGTGTTTGATGCAAAAGAGAAAACAGAAGATGAATAAATATGGGCGAAGCGATGAAATGGAGCAGAAAACAAAACGACTTCCTCCAGACACCTCAAGCAACTACCTTCCCCACCGCAGGCATTTGGACCGCATCACCAAAGATAGGTACGGCAGCCTTCTGCAAGATCTCCAACATATCTTGCTGCAATGCCTCTTGTTTCTGCAATCGATATCAGCAAGCTGTTCGGCTCAATGCGCACAAATCGCGACTCTCCGTACCTCGGTGACGACAGACCGAATGCTTTCGGTTGCGTTGGCGGTGTACCTGGTGAGCTCAGTGTGTTTGGCGCTGACCTCTCCGGCCGAGAGTGAAGCCTCGGCCAGTGCCATCTTGCCAATAATCTCGAAGCCGGGCATGATGTGTGCAAGCGAGACCTGTGAGTAGGCTTGCGAGATATACTGCATGGCCACGAACTCTGCTTTGATGTTTAGTGCGTCTTCCTTGACTATCTGCATGAGGAGGTCGATCTCCGATTGTTGTAATGAGGCATCTTTGAGAGCCATCTTTGAGATGAAACCTCCTTCGTCGAGGATGTTTCCGGCCAGCATTTTGACGTGTTCACTGATGCTGTTGAAGAAGATCAAGAGGAGTGTGATGTTGGCCTGAAGCTGCTGGAGACGCTCGAGCGCCTGTGCTAGGATTTCGGTCAAAGTGGCCTTCTTTGGGTAAGCATGGATTCGAATGCAGCATTATTGCTTGCGTCAATCACTCACAAGGTCAGTCGCCTTGTCTTGGAGGACTTGCATCTCCTGTACAAGTCTTAGGCGCGACGCCTCTGCTCTTTCAATAGCTTCATGCCTTTCTTCGGCAAGTTTCTTTGCCTTTTTGACCTTGGACTCGGCGTGGTAGATCCAGGTCGCCGTGCCGCCCAAGACAGCCAAACCGAGCATGGGTACTCCAAAGGATAATTCGACTCCCACCATTCCTGAGGCATATGAGCATACGTGTACAAAAGTTGTGCGGAGATGACTTACCCATTGTTTGTGCAGTTTCCGCGGCTGCTAGTTGGGCTGCTCGTGCTGCCTCTAATTCCTTGATTCGCTCATCCAGTCTGGTCTTTGCCCGTTTTTCTTCTTGAACAGCTTTGTCGACAGTGTGCTTCTGTTCAGTTATGCGCCCCTTCTGTTCGGTTGAGCTCACCAAAACCTCGGCTATAACATACAGTCAGCTTCTTAGACTTTTGTTTGATCTGTACTACGACTCACCATGCTTGCCAACGATGGCTGCTTGGATTTGCTTCGTATAGGCGTTCCATACTGTGAACTTCTCGTGGATTCTACCAGAGGCCTCCTTGCAAGTATTGGCGCAGCTCACCAACTTGTTCAACTGCATTTGGAACAGCCTCTCGACCAAAGAGCTACTAGGTGTTGCAAGGAGCCTGACGACTTGATCGATCTTGGAAACTCTCAATTTAGGGAAGCATGATTGACACGGCTCAGATGTAGACTCACCACAGGATAGATGTTACGAGAGTTCATGCTCAGTATATCCATGCCAGTGTGAGCTGTAAGAAATGCATCTTGGCCAAGCTGGGTAATCTCATACAGAGCAGACGCAAGGGTCGTCTCTGCCAGTGCTGAACTCGAAGATCTGGGCAATGTCAGTCGGCCAGCCAGATTTCCATGTCGGTGCCCTCTTACGATATACTGGACGCGGGGATCCGCACTTGCGCAGCACAAGGGACTGAAGCGAGTATCATTGATTCGCCCATGATGTTCAAGATCCCTGGGGCAGCGCAGAGCGTGCCAGACCAATCTTTGTCAACGATATCATGTTTTGTGGCCTGTTCTGCAGCGTTGACCAGCTGGACTTGAGCTTCTTCGGCATCCATCGGTGACTTTGGAACGAGAAGCGAGGTGGAATATAGGCAAACGAGGAACAGCAACGGACTTCAATGGTTGTAGCAGATGCGGATATGGCGCGATCTATATGGCACTCGGAAGTCATGTTGAGCTAATGGCTCGCGCCAGTGCACTTTCTTGATGCGGATTTATCACATGTACTCGGCGTAGCATGGGTATGAAGCTGTCGACCTAAATCCAGACGCGAAGTAAAGAGGCATGTCTAGTCGGTGGCTTGCAGGGGGTGGAAGGATCGCGTCCGTCCAGACTGCGGTCGACCCAAGAAGATGGTGCGCGGGAAGTTCTCAAGCCCTAACTCCAGCCGACCAACCTCTCCTCGAGGATAACCATACCTTCTGACAGGGCTGAAGTGCAAAGATGAGATGGTTGTCCTGCAGGTCGATATCCGATATGTTGACTGAATTGATGATGAATCATTTGGCTTACTCGTAGCTACTGGATTGAGACAGGACATAGGGCTCGCCGTACTTATGGCGCTACGGCATCTCACTGGTCGGCCGTAGACAATTCGGGAAAGGCTCTTGGTGAGAGTTCAACAAGCACAATACAACGCCATGTCCGAACAGTGCTGGCAAGGCACATGCTTGAGGCATCGGCACAGCTTGTCATACAAGAGAACGTCCCATACCCACACAGTAGCTTACCCCTCAGACGTCGGACGCCAGCTGAAAGGGCGGTATAACGATACCAGCTGAAAGTGTCTAACCGAACCTCAATGACATCCCAAATTTAGTATGGCAAGGCATACATGTACTCCTGCAGCATTACACATTGACTTTGTTTGTATCGGCATATCGGAATGCCGCGCTCACCAGGTGTTCTTGCCGTGATGGGTCCGATCAATAATAGCACGCAGCCGTCGTGAATGCTGTAGCGCAGACCTCTTCCCACATCATTCACCTCACACACCTATTCATCTATCTGTCAAAATGAACTCGGACCCTGAAGACTTGATGGTTCATTTTGCCCGCCATCGGGCGCTCCTGGCTCGGAAAGAGAAGGAGCTTGCGGACATCATGACCGGTCGAGACCGTGAGCTCCAGCAAGGAAGGGGCCATCTGTTCACGATCTGCAAGACCGCGTTCCCACCGTTCGGTGCGCTATGTCTAGCCATGAGACATCTGAGACGCGAGTATTCCCTCCAGGCGCCGTCTGCGTCTCCAGCTCCTCCCGTCAGTATTATGGTGCCGCGAGACATAGACGGCGTCACAGGCATCTGGCAAGCAGCCTCCGATCGTCTACAGGAGATTGGAATAGCCTTGAAAATACTCGGGGACCAGCATCGCGCCACCATGGTAAAGGTAAACAAACTCTACAATGACGATATTCTCTTTGCGAAGCAACAGCTCGAGAATCTGAGGTCAGAGATCATCACTCATATGGGCCAACACTTCTCCGCGGTACAGAAGTTGAACTCCGATGCAGCGGAAGCTAGGGGCCATATGTCGACCTTGAATGAGGAGATAAGGGAACGATCCTTTGAGCTGAGATTCCACCAAGGCTTGTGCGAAGATAAACCGATTGGGGTAAGTCTAGCAATATTCCTCATCTACGCTTCTGTGCGCCATCTAATTCTCTCGAAGATCACAGATATAAGAGGCAGGATAGAAGAATACGGTTGGGGTCTATTCCCAGCCTATGGCTTGAATATTGACTTGGCACTCACCGGATACAAATACTATTCGAAACTGAGAATGTAAGATCCCACCCCTATCTAAATTCACCTCTGAATCGAATTGCTAATTTCCTTTTCAGGCCGTCTAGGCAAAATCAAATTGACACGCTCAAATATGAGCGCGAAGTTCAGCGAGCCAAGCTGAGGGCAACGTACCACGAACGCAAAGACTCGATGAACCTATTGATGGAGCTAGATTTGCTTGACGATGCGACGAGGACCTTGACGGACCGTTGTGCGGAAATGTGCACGGAGATGCGGCAAATGCAGGAGCAAATGACGACGGATCAGGGCTGCACGATGATGAACGTTCTGGCTGTCAGTCGAGTCTCTTCGCTGCCCGATATGCTGGATGCCGCAGTGTCGGTGGATCAAGTGGTTGACTCTATCCGCGATAGAGTCGAACTCTTCGTCGTGGGTGCGAAGGAAGTGCTGAACAGATCGCCGTTGACGCAGAGCCAGAAGACGGCAATGAGAGGCTGGGTTTTATACTTGGAGTACGATATGAGCAAACAGGACTGATCGCCTGTTGCAGAATTATGCTGCCTTTACTTTGCAACATGATCATGCCTGGTTTTAAGGACACGACTATCACGCACATGTATCTTTGACTGATTTGGATAGAATACGATTAAAACATAAATCTCGAGAACAGCACAAGTGAATGCCAAACTATAACGTGTCCTCCAGCAAACTCATTAACCTGCTCTCCTCGTCCTGGTAAATCTCACCCTGTTGTCCTCCTTCTGATAGATCATCGTGCGAGACTTCATTCCCCAGTTGATCCATCTGTGCCACATAATCGTCAGTACATCCCATTGTCCTATTGACTTCACACAGACGACTTACCCTCCGTCACCAAGATTGTTGATTTGCCCTTCCTTGAAAACATATACTTTGAAACCCCACTTGCCAATCTGGCCCCATCCCTTGCTAACATACAAATGAGCAGTCGGGTTGTCAGGACCAAGTGGGCCATCAGAAACACCTCCACCCGAGCCAACAACGCCGTAAAAGGAGCCCAGCACATTCAGTTGGTCGTACAACACGAGTACATGCCAGGAGTCGTCGCCAGGCGCCCTGTTGAATACCGAATCGTAGTGTTCCAATATCGCCTTGACGAAGACGTCGCGTGGTACGGTTGGTTGTCCGCTGGAGTATCCAGATGTAGTTCTGACTGCACCGTTCTGGGAGAAATTGTCGACGGCGTATTGGAGCTTGGTCATGACATTCTTGGACTCGTCCAACGCTGTGTTGACATTCTTGACTGCTCCGCCGAGGCCGATCCAGTCCAAGATAGTCATGTTTGGAAGTATGATACAAAGGTTTTGCAGGTGCAGGCGTGACTCACTCGAGCTACTAGAAGAAAGTGTAGCGTTCTTGTCGAGGGGAGCCGTGGCCGCCAGCACATTTATGTGGTCTCGGGTGAGGTTTCTCTGGTCCACAAGCAGTGTCGTCTAACTTCAGCTCGCCAGGTACCTGCGTTAGCGCCATATCGCAGTCACACTATCCAGACCGCTTGGTTTGCCTTTGGTGATTGAGAATCATCCACCCACATGCAGACGGCAAGAACAAGTCCGTCCGGATGACAGCCTTTCAGCTCCTGAGCAGTTTTAGACAAGCGGGGTCGCGGCAGCGGGACAAAGAACACCGTAAGATAAACGATACAGGCGGTATGTATGCAGGCTACGCTCCATCGTGCTAGTCCGTATGTGTCTCGTGCATGACTCTGTATGGAGGGCTGGTGCAAGTTCAGTCATAAGCATGCCGGCGAACACTGCATAGGTTGGCCGATGAGGCATCTTCAACCTTGGTCTTCAGGCTGCAAATCAACCACACTTGAAACCCATCAATGTAAGACCGGGACTGGCGATGAGATGATATAGGAGAACAAAAACGGAAATGACTGACATCTTATTGCAGATGGAGGCTGGTTGTCGGAGTCTGGTGTCGCTGGCGTACCGAAGCAGCATAGGCTTTATGCATGCACAAAGACTGCACCAATCCTCCAGGGAAGAAGCCGCCATCAAGAATGCAAGATACAGAGTCTGGTTCTCAGTTGCGAGACAAGAGACTCGAATCGAGGATTCCAGATCACTGACCAGAACTTTCATACCAGCCAAAAAAGAATGCGTGAAGGTATGGTATGACGTCAAAATGTCTGTTGACAATCACACCCTGGTCAAATATATACCTCAGTAACAACACTCTTACGTGGTTAGCTATTCATGATCTTTGTAGTTCGACAATACTGGATGCCCCTTACACTTATGAAAATGTCAAAGTATGGTCTCTACGAACATATCTTAATAGTGGAGGCTTTTACTGCATTTCGTCGATATCTTAGCTGTATGCTTAGTAAATCCATACACGAAAGTGTGCATCATTATAATGTTTATAATAGCACACTATATTTTCAAGAAACAAGATAATAGCTTTTAAGAAGCAATCTCCTTATGCTTTTCTTTAAGCATGTATCTAGTCTAGAAAGTGTTATCCAATTTGACAGCCGAACAGCTCTTAGTTGCACTGGAACCTAAGTAGGGGTCGTTAGAAATGGTTAAGATTCTAGACTCGAACACTAATACGAAGATTTATCATGAAATACCTATATTAATCTCATGGCCTTCTGTCCGATTTGAAGAGCCAACAGCGTTGATCGAATGAGCAGAGCAAAAATGATATGGTATAAATATGCAAGAGAAGACAGACAAGATGATAAAGTAAATCTACATCACGCGGGATGCACGCGCTTCTTGGCACCTAAAGCGGGGCATTTCCTCACGGCCCAAAGCAATCTCGACTCAGCACTCATGCTTACATGCATAAGACCAACTTCAGGCGTACTGTACGTACCATATACCTTACTAGGAAACAGATAAACATGTTCTAAATACAGAGCACAATATACACTGCATGTATGAGGTTTTCTGCGAAGAGTAGAAGGTCGAATGGATGAGGATGCTAAAAACGCCGATTAAATCCCAAAAGAGGAGCAAACTTCGGCTATCATGCAACACCGTGTGACCCAGCCCGGCCATCAGGGTGTTGTTTGGCGGGGTCGAGTGCTTTTGAGATCGGGAGCTGAAGAGGCACATAAAGGATTGACTTTCATGTCAATTGACCGAGGTGTTTCTGTTATAATCTCTTCTTATTGCTGGCTGTAATCTTCCGGTCTTGACACTCATATTTTGTATATTCCATCAAATCATCCTTGATGTATAGTCAACACGACGAGCAGGTGGCTCAGCCTCAGACACAGTCTACTCTATTCAAACTACCCGGCGAACTAAGGAATTGGATCTATGAACTCGCTCTCACGCCAACAACATCCATCGTCAATCCTACATGGGATCCTACCATCAAACCACAACACCAACAAATCCCCAGCATAGGCGTTGCTCTTCTGAGAACCTGTCGTGCCATCTACCTCGAAGCAAATGACTCAATATCATTGAAACAGGGAGACTTCGTCTTCACAAGAGTCGCCCATATACAATCCTTCTTTTCCAGGTTGTCTCTAGCACAAGCCAGCCATATTCGTCACATCACTATCGATCTCAGGGAAGCGGCTTCTGGAGACACAACATTGCAAAGTGAGCAGAGCACAGTCGTCGCCAATGAATGGATTCACTATTTCTGCTGTACACGAGGAGCGCATATGATGGGTGCATGGTGTGCAGATCTGAGTACCCTCAAGTCTGATATACCACATCTGCGATCATTGTGCCTTGACCTGACCAACTGGCAACCCAACCATGCGGGTTCGCGAATGGGTGGCTGGAGACACTTGCAGACACTGTTGCGAAAGACACGAGACTTGGACTCCTTTACACTCAAGGGCAAGTGTCTGGACAGCAGCTCCTGGAGCTCGCAGCCGGTACCATGGAGTTTGGGTGTGTGGTTCTCTCCTGCGTTTGACAAAGACGAAACGGCATTGGTCGATCTGGTTGGCCAAGCCGTACGCATGGCAGAAAAAACGGAAGCCAGGCTCATGGAATGGCACACAGTGGAAGGCGTTACGCAGCTGACAGTGCATGTTGAGGAGCTACGCAACGTTCGTCCGTTGACGAGCTGTGAACTTCCCCTCTCCCAGAATGGGAGGATATCATGGAATTCCTTCCTTGAGTTCAAAGACGACCAGACCGAGTTGGTCAAGAAGCGCAAGGCATCACTGTCAGCCAGTAGTACCATCTGGAATGAAGCACCCGCGATTGAGGTTTAGATCAAAAGAGGTATTGATAGAGCCATAGACGAATCTCCGTTCTTATTCCAGTTCAAATTCAATCCCAATGTCGTCTTATGATGGGACGTGCCGGATCCCAAGGCCCATGAATTTCGTTCTTGTATCTCTGTAATCCAATGAGCCACCAGCTGGTGATACCCATGGCAAGACACGTGAGGATACCGCCGAGAATCGCACCGCCGACTCCAGCTTTCCAACCTCGTCCGGTGATAGTGACGCAGAGTCCGCCTCCTGCACCGAGAACGATCAATGCAGTCAACGTCAAGTGTCCAGTCCAGGATGAGTGTCGAACATGTCGTCTGAAAACCGGGAATAGTCCAAACACCTCGATACTGAAGAGTGTCAAGCTGAAAACTTCATTTGTGTATTTCAGCCGCGAGGCCAGAACGGTAGAGGCCATGAGAGCAGCATTCGTTGACAGAGAAGCGGGAAACCTAGCGAAATTTATAAGCAAGCGTTCAACTTGATAAGTGCGGATGAATACCTACTTCGCTTCAACACCAGCACCATAATCAAAGGTGAAGATGTTGATGATCAGAAGCCAGGTACTCATCGCCCAGATGGAGTCAGAGGACGTCGACAAGGTCAAAGACTTCAGAATCGGGCTCAAGCCCAGTAATGCACAGTAAATCAAGATTGCGGACTTGGCGGTTGCCAGCCTTTCTTGGTTCCGAGGCGAGAGCGAAGAGGTTTGGCTCTCGAATGGTGGGTAGTAGCTGTAGCTTGCAAATGTAGCGGCACCATTGGGATGACCAGTGGTAGGCGTGGCCGATGTTGAGCTCTCGGCAGCTGAGACAACAGACAACGGACGCGATACAGCGACACTCGAGATACCCAAACCGAGCTTACTGTTATCTGACATTGTAGCATTGGGATCTGTAGGACTCAGAGGACCGTCTTGGAGACGCTGACTGTCTATGACAGCTTTGGACGAGGCGGTGGCTTCAGCGAGGGCAGCGCGAGCAGCCTGTGCAGCTTCTTCTTGCCCTACCCAGTAATCGCGAGCAACCCATCCTAAAACGGTGCCGAAAGTAGCCCAGCTCACTACAGACACAGGCGAAACACGTTCTTTCTCAATGCCAACAAAGCAGCAGACGAATATGATGACGGAACCGATGTGTTGTACAATGACTGTGGAGTCTGAGACAAGTGGCCAGAAGTCATAGGGTCGAAGGCGCGGGTTGCGCTGTAGGTGGTCCAAGAAGGTCTCTTCATCGGTATAATTGTCGGGATCTGAAAGTCTCAGTGTTTGGACTTTGGTATATAGCTTCTCTTGCTGTCGCGCGCATCATACATGCTTGTTTCACCCATAGCAGCTTCTTCCATGTGCGTGGTCTCCTCCGGCTGGCATTACGACTGCCACGATTGTCCCTTTTGCGCCTGTCCTCGGACGTCCCGTTCTTGCTGGTCGATCGGTACGGCGGAGAGTAGTTCAGGAATGCATCCTCAGGCCTCAGATGAGACGAAGTTGCTCTGGCAATGCCTCTTCCAGACACGCTTACGTCCGAGGTCGACGCGCTGACCGGAACTTCGAATGGTGTCATGTCGAGAGATGTCAAGTCTAGACGTCCCTTTCCAGCTGGCGCTCCTGTGTCGTTGCCAACATTGAGCACGTGAAGCGAATCTCCATCGGCGGGTGCTCGCTTCGACTTCGCAGCAAGCCCTCGCAGGGAAAGACCGATCAACATGTCTGTGTTTCAGCATGAGACTTTGCCCTCATGTTTGGCGATATCTTCACAACATGGTTTTTTTGACAAGTATGATCCGCAGGCCCGGTTCGCTTACTAGTAGATGCCTGCCCTGGTCGATCTTAATCCTTCTTCTTTGAGAAAGTCGACGAGGTTTGCACAACTTGTCATAGCTTGCGTTGCACCAACACGAGATACATCGTTTTGAGCGCGAGCAGAAACATTTTTTTCCTACACTCCATCTCCTGAATTTTTGTTCGCTTGTCAGCGCTGACACCCCTACTCGTGCTATAATTTCATACCGACATTCCAGGACCCAAGCTTCAGCCCTAGAAGGGACCGTGTGCTTTGCGAATGGGTTCTCACCTTCCAGAAATCGGCCAGTTTGCGAGCATCTGTGTATCCACACCCACGTTGTCCGATGTATATCATCATATGTCTCGGAACTACTTGTCTCCAAGCGACTCATGGCTCAAGAACGCAAATGGAACATACTCCGTATATCGTGACCCAAGTTGTCGACCAATCCATCTGCCGGACTGACTTCAAGATCTGTGAGTTCGAGGTACAAACAACCATCTCGACAGGCTGCAGTTGAATATCACTTGCTCCACGAGTGTCCAAAGTCTTCAAGCATCCAAGTCATCAGGCACCAAGTTGCTTGGTAATATGATTTCTGGATGCAAGCCGTCATGACACACCTCTCAGGGCAATCTCATATGCCACGCCCAGTGGCTTGGGAATCAAGATTTGGTGGCCAAGGCACTACGGAGGAGGTGAGCGTTCATGTCAAGCTGTCAGCCATGGAGCCTCGCTTGTGTCTCAGCTACATTGCTATCGACATTGCTCTTTACCAATGAGACAAGGCATGTGGCTCAGAGTGTCATCTGTCAAATAACCCTTTCCAGATAAACAACCAGTTGTTGACCGCCATTTCACATACCTTTCCAGAACTCACACTGGCTGCAAGCTCAAAGTTTCGGCAAGCCGGGATGCATTGACAGGCCCCGCAATCGCATTGATGCCGATTGTGCAGTGCTAGTGTTTCGCGCTCTCAAACACACCTGACTCGAGCTCGAGGAAAAGTCACAAGACAAGTAGAAGAGCAGACTACGAACCGGTACGAAGCGCACGAGCCCTAAGAGTAGGATATTCTTGACCTGAATCACCAAGCAGGAGCCGGATAGAGATCTCGGGCTTGGGTCGGTGCAGAAGACGGTTGTTTTAACTCTTGGGTTGGGGACGTCATGCAGCTCTTGCGCTGTGATGGCTCTCGATGACCAAGTTTGTCTCTAACGTTTATCTTCTCTTTTCCTCTCTATTCTTGTCTGACTGGCTGTTGCGTGAGAATTTCGACTACTTCCATCTTGCACGGTTCTGTCTGCTGCCAAACCGCGACGAACAACTACTCGCCAGCAAAGTCCGGTGTTGAGCGGGTCCTCGCGGAGCTTGAGCTGAGATTCCCGACACAGACCGCTACAACACACTGGTACCTAGACAACTAGTAGGAGACTTCGGCAGTTGTTTGTTGCACCACACCTGTCTTTGTTCCTCTGCTGTATCCCTTACCATTCCCATGCGTTTCGCGACATCAAAACAAGCTGGATCCATCGAGACAATAATTGATACTCGGGCAAGAGCGCAGTATCAATGAACGACGAGTTCGCTCTTGAAGTCCTCCGACTTGCCGAAGGCCAAACGGTCGAAGCTTTTGAGGAAGACCTGAAGAGCCAGGCACAAGACTTGAACATCGACATTACCCTACTGGAAAATGCAACCAAGACGAAGGAACTCAAGGCAACATCGAGTTTGACGAGCTCGACACATCCACGGCGATCCATCTCCTCTGGCTCCCAAGCTTCGCATTCCACAGATTTCACAGATGCATCGCGCATGTCAAGAGACTGTCCACATAGCAGGACTCGACCTATCCGTGGGCGGCGCAGTTCCGCCGCCTCGGCGTCAATCAAAGATTACGACTCGATAGTCAACCACGCAAGATATGACTTCCGCCGCTCTTCATTCAACTTCGCTACGTCGCCCATCATCTCGCCGTCTCCTTCCACGTTTTCGCTGTCATCCGTCTTTTCTCGATCAAGAGAGTCCTCTCCAAAGAGGCACATCATCACAAGAGGCCTGAGTAGGCTGAGGCTGAGAAGGACAGACTCGGGAGACTCGACCAGAGAGAAAGAGTAAGCAAAAGTTTCCGAGCAGGAAGAAAACAATTTCTGATTTGGTACGCAGCGATTGTCCACATTGTCCTCAAAATGGATCCCGAAACCGCCGCACGCTGCACACCCTATCCTGCGGTCACCGTTATTGTACCCTCGCCTTGCGCAAGAAAATAAAGGACTCCCTCAATGATGAAAATATACCACCGACATGTTGCAAGCGCCCAATACCAGGGAGCCTGGTCGCGAGTGTGATGAGTCAAGAAGAGCAGGATACTTTGATGAACATGTTGGTCGCTTGGGATGATGACGCCACAACAACACCACCCACGATCCACGAGTCGGAGATTACATCGCACCCGACGTCGTTTCCGAAATCGCGATCCCAGTCCAGATCGCCGGTCTGCGGAGCCGAGGAGAACACAGTCTCGGAGGAGAAAAGAAAGAACCTGGAAAAGGCCATGGAGATCCCCGACTTCAGGAAGCTCAGACAGGAACAAGAACAGCAGCGGGACCGTCTGGTCGCATGGGCTGGGAGAAAGAGACAAGGCGTGATCGATGGATATGCTGTGCGCAAACTACAACTTCTCCCATACTCCGATCGCCAAAAGGACCAGCTTGCAGAGAAGCAGAGTGCCGCGATCGCCCGCATAGAAGACAAGCATGTGCTCGACGAACATGAGATGCGCGAAGGACATGAAGTGGAAACACGGAACAATGCCATCGCCCTCAAACACATGGAGGCATACTGTCGAGGAGAGACAACCAGCGGCGACCACCATGACAGAAGCATCACCGATCGAGATCTAGCCGAACTCACAAAAGCCAGACGAGCACGCGACCAGATGGATGCGAAACACAGCGGCGCCATTAGCGTGCTTAGAGGCGAGCAAAGCAGACGCATCAGCCAACGCTTGGCTAAGCAAGAGGAAGAGCTAGCAGAACTGGAAGCTCGCCAGGCCAAAGAGATTGGAAGTCTACAGCGCGAATGCGATGACATGGTACGTGACTGGGATGAGGCGACACAAAAGAGACGTTCGAAGCTCGAAACATGGTGGAGCATACAACTGGAAATCTGGCGAAAGAAGCATGAGCAGGATACTGGTGTTTCTTTCCCTGGAGAGCTGCCGCCGATCGAATGGCCACGCGCCGATGCCAACGAGGACAAGAAGAGGAGGGATCCGATGAAGAGACATACCATCGCGGTATCCCCTGCCCTTGGACTGCAGCCAGATGGAGACCGCGGAGCTCGCAGTATAAGCCCTGGTCGCAAGCAGCATCGCATTAGTACTGCTTTTACCATTAGGAGTGGCATGATTGGCAAAGCTTGATGCTCCTCATGGTCAACCTCTTGAAATTCCACTTAATGTCTACAACCTAAATGTAATACAAGATTTACAGTCTTTTGGGCAAAGTGATCAATCAGTGTCCAAAGCATCTTCCGTGTAATCCTACTCCAAATCAGCTTCTATCACTTTCACTCTCAGCTGCATACAAATAGTACCTTCCTCATGTTCATATCTCATCAAAAGCAGCATACTCATCGATCAGACAACAACGCCGACCCCTCGAGAATAAGCCTGCAAGCATCCTCAAGACTATCCATACTCTTCAGAATATGCACTATAGCCTCGGAATCCTTCTGCGAACTCTTCCGTATCAATGCCACCACTTCTTTATAAGATCTCAGTTGGTCTTTTGTGGCTTGCTGTTGTGTCTTGCCTCGCTCGACGGAATAGTTACATGCGGATTTTCTGTCGGTGCAGATTTTACAGGATGGGCGGCCCCCATCGCACTGGCATAGGTGTTAGAATGTGTTTGACATGAATGAGATAGCTTTGACGTTTAGAGGGTTGAAAATACTGACCTTTGATTTTCGTTGACGACACCCGAGACATGCGGCTTTGGTTTGTCTTCGCCTTGTTTTTGGCGTCTTCATCACACCTGATGTTGTGTGTGGTCCTGATGTTGGCGAGCTTGATGTGCTTGTAGTCACATCTCGAGGGATTGTTTCAGCACGAGTGTGCGTTTCCTCGATCGGGTCATGAAGCATCTGTGCGATTTTCATTTTCAACCAACAGTAGACCAAAAGGGCTATACCAAAGATGCGAAGCTCGGGAAGAACAAAAAACCTCAAAGAAAGAAGGAAGCAGTCAGTATAGAGGACTAAATAACGGTGCAAGTGTGTGAAAGAAAGCAGGGAAGAGGGAAAACAGGAAAGCAACTCCGGCGGCTCTCTCTTCTGAATCAACTTTTAGGCGTTTTCGCACAAAAGGTGGGGTTGTCCAGGAGCGTGCAGTCGCCGACGGGCCGATCGTAACGGAAGAAGAGACGGGGGACTCCACGGCGGCAATACACCCGCGGTGGGTCTCTATACTATCTGGCCTGTTATATCGTGCTCCGGGCCTCGGGTGTCGTGCTCCCCTCTTTGTCCCTTGTCCTTGAACAAAAATTAGCGGTAGTCGCATACTTGCTATACTTTATTCTATCCATCAGACTTCTCACCTTGTGTGTACCCTGCAGATAATGGCGACGAGGATGCGATTGAATGTATCCGCAATGCGGGGACTCCGACGACCGGCCTCTTATCGGTCTCCTACGATAGGTCGTCAACATCGACGATTCAACTCTACGAATGCTGGATATACCAGTCAAGCTCCCTTCTGGACGACTAACAAAGTTGTGTTACTGAGTGCATTTACCGGAGCACTGGCATATACATATGGACTCTGGGATGCTGGAGCCAGTCTCAAGAAAGATGGAATCACTGCTACTCAAAAACCGGTATATGCCAAAAAGGCAGAGTGGGAAAAGGTGATTTCTTGCTTATTGTATGGGAAATGGCAGGTTTGCTGATATCAATATAGGCAATCGAGGAGGTGAAAGCGAAACTCGGTGAGGATTCGATTACTACAGATGATGATGAATTGCAACGACATGGATACTCGGAATGGTCGACTATCAATATCGATGTGCTTCCTATCGCTGTGGTGTATCCCAAATCTACGGCAGAGGTATCTGAGATTGCCAAGGTGTGCTATGCGCATAAGATCCCTATAGGTGAGGAAGGCTCTACTATGCTTTTGGTGGATTATACTTATTGTATTCACAGTCCCGTACTCTGGAGGTTCAAGTCTGGAGGGCAACTTTTCGGCCCCGTATGGTGGATTCTGTATCGACTTTGCCTTTATGGATAAGATTCTTGCTTTGCATGATGATGATCTGGATGTGGTGGTTCAACCTTCAATCGGCTGGATGAAGTTGAACGAAGATATCAAGGACTCTGGTCTCTTCTTTCCAGTCGTAAGTTGACCTCCAAGCGCAAAGCACCATGATTATTGCTTGCTAACTGTGATCTTACTGTAGGATCCCGGCCCATCTGCAATGATCGGCGGCATGACAGGAACAAACTGCTCAGGAACCAACGCCGTACGCTACGGCACCATGAAAGACAACGTCCTCAACCTCACAGTCGTCCTCGCCGACGGCACAATCATAAAAACAAAGCGCCGACCCAGAAAATCCTCAGCCGGCTACAATCTCACCGGCATGTTCATCGGCTCCGAAGGCACCCTCGGTATCGTCACCGAAATCACCTTAAAACTACAAGTCATACCCCAAGAAACCAGTGTTGCAGTAGTAACCTTCCCTACCATCCGCGATGCCGCCGCCGCAGCTTCTCGCGTCATTAAAGCTGGAGTCCCAGTGGGTGCAATGGAAATAATGGATGAAGTTCAAATGAGCGTGGTCAACAGATCCAAGTCCACAAAAAAAGTTTGGCGAGAAGTACCCACCCTTTTCTTCAAATTCAGCGGTACAAAAGCAGGAGTAAGGGAAAACGTAGGATTGGTCAAGCAACTCTCCAAACAGTGCAAATCCATCGATTTCGAATTCACCGCCGATGCCGAAGAGCAGAAAAACCTCTGGTCTGCGAGGAAGGAATCTTTATGGTCGATGTTGGCAATGCGCAAGGGAGATGAGGAAGTCTGGTCTACAGATGTTGCCGTTCCCATCTCCAGACTTGCTGATATCATTGAAGTTTCCAAGCGAGAGATGGATGAATTAGGTTTATTTGCATCTATCCTTGGTCACATTGGCGATGGCAATTTTCATGAGAGTATCATGTATAATGGTCAAGATCCTGAGGAAAAGAAAAAGGTTGAGGAGTGTGTGAATAGGATGGTTGAGAGAGCGTTGGAGATGGAAGGGACTTGTACTGGTGAGCATGGTATTGGATTGGGAAAAAAGAAGTCATTGGTTAAAGAGTTGGGGTTGGATACTATTGGAGTGATGCAGAAGGTTAAGATGGCGTTGGATCCGAATTGGTTGATGAATCCTGGAAAGGTGTTTGATCATCCGAACGAGACCAATCCAAAGGGTAAATAGATGAACAATAGCATTGGACAACCACGAGCCCTACCTACAAAGATAACACAAACCAAAAAGCAAAAAAGAAAGTGATTCCAAAGATCTCGAGTATGTTCAGGAGGAAAGTACTTACAGCAGCAACCACGAATATCGAACAACTAGACTTCTCAACCTTCCAGTAAAGCATCCTTGTGTTTGCAAGAAGTTCCCCAGAAAGGACGATACAATCACAGCCACACCCAGTACTTAACAGTCTCAACCATCCTTGTGTTTGCAAGATCAGGTGTAGAGACCGACAGAGTTCTGGGCTAATTAGCGAGTTTGGTTTCTGTTCACCGACACCCTTGATGTTTCTAATTCTTATGATTAGCTTGCATGATGACTTTCTTATTTTACCTCCTTTGGAAGGGGTTAAGTGACCTGAGGCCGAAAGATGTTCTGAGAGGTAATGTTAGCGGATGCGGTGGTTCGAACCCGAGATCTTTGGAGGGGAATAGCGACTAGGCTAAAGGACAGGGAATGACTTGAGGGATGGTTGGCGGGAATATAAGGGCTAAAGGAGCTCAGGAGTGACATTGTCATTGAGATTGTGGTGGAGTGAAAGTGAAAAGGGAGTTTGCAAACATCTAAGCCGTGTCTCAAGCGAGAGCCTCCTTTGTACTCATCCCAGATCCAGACACCGTAAATTGAAGGAAACATTGTACTTGTCAGGGCCAAGGGAGATCTTTTACGGAAGGAACACAAGTTGATCAGAAAAAGTCATTTTCTCATACTGTGGGCTGTGGCCGAAGATTCATATCCAACTATCGTACTTTTTTGGTCTCGCCATTATGATCGGCAGCTTTCACTTCCCTCCTCTTCAGGAACTTTTGCTTCAGGTTGGCGATGATAACTTGAAGCTTTGCTTTGATTGCAACAATTCCTGCTGGCTCAACCTCATCCGCAGCAACAAAACGACGAACGATCAGATTGAAGATACTACCAAACGCCATAGCCATGACGGTACTGGTCAAGATAATGACATTGTACGGCATGCTGAAATCGGGAGTAGGGAGAGGAAGGAGCAGGGATGTGGTGCGTAAGTACATGGTGGTTGTTCCTTCTCCGTTGGTCGAGTTGATCAACAGCTTGACTATTGAGGGTGCAACATCAAAGCCACGGTTCGCGTCGGGAGGATACTCGGTGTATCGCAAAATAGCCTTTTCAAAGTCGTAAGTCAGGACCAAAGAGGCACCAGCGGGAACGTGAAGGCGTAATTCGAGATGAGTACCTCTGGCGCGATCAATGGCGGGCCTGTAGAAGATCTGCTGAATGGATGATGGTGAGGGGACCGAATCGATAGAAGCGTGCAGGGTGTGCAGATATGGTTTCATGAACCACGGTAAAGACTCGAGATAGACGAGATCGACAGCGTCGGTAGTGGATGGATTGGTAAGGATGACACGCATACCGCCTCGTTCTGAGCCATAGCCGACCATGGTTCGTTCCGCATGCAGGCGTGGCTGTTCCAGATTCGAAGGCGAGATCAAAGGTTGCTCGCCCAGTGCAATGTCGAAGTCGCCAGATTGGGGAAGAGTATATCGTACAAGTCCGTTTTCGGATGAGTGCTCACCGTAGGCTTCCTCAGCAGTGATCTGAACATTCTGACCAGGAGCGGCATGCAGGGTAACTGATTCAGGAGGGGCACCCTCGTTGACATGGCAAGAACCACGAATGGGACGACCAAAGACGTTGCTCAGAGTCCAGTCACGCTCTGCGGAACGTTCGCGTGGGTAACAGGTATCATGGCTATTATACCACTTATCTGTGTCACAAGCAATGTCCTCGACTGGCGGAGGCCTGGGGATGGGATCCTGTTGGGAACGCATAGATCGGTCAAGATCGAGAACCATATCCACCGTCTGCTCAATCTCTAGCAAGCACTCGGATCCATCAGTCGGGCATATGGGGCGCACATCAATGGCCATTGACTGCCAGGAGGCATCGAATAGCTTGTGTCCATCCAGAAGAGTCGCAATGCCAGCCTTTCCCTTGCACGGCAGAAGCTTCAAGAAGGGAGTCAAGTTCTCGGTACAGACAACTTCATGAGGCAGGGCTCCGTGCAGCAAGTGTAAGGTAGATGTGTTCTTATGTGAGCCTTCCAAGTCAAAAGTCATTGCCGGACGGATGGTCTTTGTGGAATCGATGAAGTTGATAGAAGCGCAGAAGAGACCAGACAAGGCGTTACTCAGAGTCAACCAGCGAGCATTTGCTTGTTCGTGCGAGTCTGCGTCAACCCAGGCCCACAGCTCGACACCAGTGCCTCCTTCACGGCGGCCATGTCGCGGTCGTTGTCCCCAGTTCTCGAAGTCCCAGCGACCGATACTGAAGCGAAGATGCAGTTCCCTGGCATGCGTGTGCTGCAAGATCTGGCCGAGCGAGCGCGGAAATAGGCGGTAGTTCTGGGCATCGAAGTCGGATTTGGTCGTGTTGGCCTTGAAGTTGAAGGCAGCCAGAAGTTGAGATTGAGGCAGCGGATGCAAGTCCAGTTGCTCAGTGTATTGACCCTCAGCCCATGGTGCAAGTAGGCACAGCAGCAGCGACAGGGCACAGGCTATCACGAGCATTGCGGCCTCATGGCGTAGACATAGGATCTAAAGGGGGTGTTAAGTCGAGCATACAAGTGCCAAGAAAGCCGACCGGCGCGGAGCAGTCACTCTGTCTCTTCCGCTTTTGCTGTCTCCAAAGCTTTCCATCTGTATAACACCACTCACTCGCCATCAATCATCTTGCGATATTCTTCATCTACTCTTGCAACTACCTTGTCGCCTGGCTCTCTATATCGTCATCCACCAAAAATACACAACTGCGACGTAGCGCATATTCAACATGGCAGCTGAGCAGAGAAAGCTGCTGGGTACGCTTTCACATCGAATATCTCAATTGTATATACCTTACTGACTCGTTTCTACAGAGCAGCTCATGGGTGAGCAGTTGCTTGCTGGTCCTGGCGCATCGCGCGCCCCTCAGTTGTCCATCACTGATCCAAAGGTGTGCCGCTCCTACCTTGTCGGCACCTGTCCTCACGACCTGTTTACCAACACCAAACAAGATCTCGGTCTGTGTCCAAAGACCCACAGTGAAGCCTTGAAGTCCGAGTACGAAAATGCAGACGATCAACAAAAGCGCAAATGGGGCTTCGAGTTCGACTACATGCGAGACATGCAAAAATACATCGACGACTGTAACCGACGCATTGATAGCGCCCAGCGTCGCTTGGAAAAGACTCCCGATGAGATTCGCCAAACAAATGCTCTCTTGAAGCAGATTGGCGAACTGTCGCGAAACATTGAAGATGGCCTGGTCGAGGTCCAGATCCTGGGCGAGTTGAGCAGCGTCAATACCGCCGTCACAGAATACTTCCGTATCAGGCAACAGAAACAATTGAAGGAAGATCGCGAACGTGAGCTCAAGGCTCTGTCCGACACATCAGGTCCCTCGGGTCATCAAAAGCTGCAGGTTTGCGACGTGTGCGGCGCATACCTCAGTAGACTGGACAACGATCGCAGACTGGCGGACCACTTCTTCGGAAAGATGCATCTCGGTTATGCTCAAATGCGCAAGACGTACCAACAACTACAAAAGGATCTACAAGGTCGCCAACCACCAATCCGTGACGAGCCTCAAGGTCCTAGAGGCGGTTACGACGACAGAGATTACGGCGGCCGTAGCGGTGGTTATGGCAGAAGGGGCGGCGGTGGTGGTGGTGGCTTTGGAAGAAGGGGAGGTGGCAGATGGTGATGATTCTATTGGGATACAAAAGCAGACGACGAGACGAGGATGCATAACAGCTTGGTCGGTGTTTTTGGCGCAATACCCACATGAGGCATGGCAGCGAGGCGCTGGGATGGTCATTTATCTTTTCAAAGAGTTCATATTCCTCTGCACATTGAAGGGCAGGAATACTGAAACCAATTCAAGTCAAGTCATGAAACGAGAGAGTTTGAAGAAGGCGCTACCAGAGTCATGAATCACGTGCGGACAAGCCAGGCAGCGTCATATGTAATTACAACAATCGAGGGGATTAATCGTTCGTCCGTTCTTGTTTAGAGCATATACACAACACCTTGCTCTCACAACCGTATATTTCGGTAACCTCGGACGTAGTTACACTCACCTCCGCTTGGAACATTGAGCATCACCATACCGCACACGATACCCCACTAGACCCCTCACAACCGCCGCCATGTCGCGGAGACCCGCCGGACCCGACAGGACGATGCAGAACCAGCAGACATTGAAGAGCTTGGTCAAGTTAGAAGGGAACAAGAGCTGTGCAGACTGCAAGAGGAACAAGCGTACGTAATACAAACACTGCGACAGGACGTGGAAGCTGACAAGTGTCGACAGACCCGAGATGGGCCAGTTGGAACTTGGGCATCTTCATCTGCATTCGGTAAGCAACCGCTACTACCGGATATCGTATCATATTTGCTGACAAGACTTGTAGCTGCTCTGGTATTCACCGTGGCATGGGCACACACATCAGCAGAGTCAAGTCTGTCGATCTTGATTCTTGGACCGACGAACAGCTTCAGAGCATGCTGAAGTGGGGCAACACCAGAGCCAACATGTACGAGACCCTCGCACGACACGCCATATATTTGCTGATCATTCTTCTCCAGATACTGGGAAGCAAAGCTTGCCCCTGGTCACGTTCCCGCCGAAGCGTACGTACTCGATCCGCAATACAGCACCCTCTCCTGGCTTCAATTACTAACCTGTATGCAGTAAGATCGAGAACTTCATCCGCACCAAGTACGACGCAAAGAGATGGACCATGGACGGCCCAATCCCGGATCCCTCGACTCTTGGAAGCGAGGGTGGGGATGAAGACGTGGTAAATACAGACCAGATTTTTGCTGGTACAAAGCCGCTGACCACTACACAGCCTCTCAGCGTAGTCCAAGAGAAGGCAAAGCTCGACCGTTCGGCATCGCTCAGAAATGCCTCGATGAGCAGCGGACCTGCCGCTCCCCAACAAGCCCCCAGAGCAGTCGCTCCGGTCATCGATCTGTTCGGCGACGACCCGACTCCAGCTCGCGCCAGCACCGCCGGACCTTCGATCTCCTCAAGACCTCCTCCACAACAGCAAAAGGCTCCTGCCGCACCTCCTAAGCAAAATCGACCTGGCGACTCCCTACTTGGTCTCGACTTCTTCGGGACAAGCCAGTCCGCACCTCCGGCACGCCCAGCCAGTGCGGCTTCGGGAGCTTCTACCATGGGAAGCAATCCGCGATCAGACCTCAAGCAGTCTATTCTGTCTTTGTACGCATCTGCACCCAAGCCTGCGCCAGTGCAGCAACCTCAATCCTCTTCGAATGCCTTTGTTGGTTTCGCCTCTCCGCCAATGCAATCTCCTGCCGCATCGACATCTCAGTTTGGTGGTATGGCTGATGCCTTCGGTGGCTTGAACTTCGGGGGGCCTTCCGCTCCTCAACAACAGCAGCAACAACCCAAACCCTCTGCTTTCTCTAATCTGACCTCCCCGGTATCACGTACAAGCTCTATTAGCGGTGGCAGCTTCTTTGACGCCAAGCCTACACCACCTCCTAAGCCTTCTGCTGCACCTGCTCCCAGACCGCAACAACCTCGTATGTCAAGTGGATTCGGCGATTTCGGCGACTTTACATCTGCACCTTCACCTGCACCCGTACCTATGTCCACAAGGTCGCCAGTTCCCGCCAGCTCTGGCATGGGAGATTTGTTTGACATGGGCGCTCCCGCACCTTCAAAGCCTGCAACCTCAACTTCTGCTTCAGCCTTCAACCTGTCAAGCCCTGCCCCGCCACCAAAGCCTGCACAGGTACCAGCTATGGGTGGTCTCGATAACATGGATGCTTGGGGCTCGAACAACGCTTGGAGCACTCCTGAGCCAGCAGCACCTGCACCCCCTACTACCTCGTACAAAGCACCCGCCGCAACCACCAACACATACAAGGCACCTGCCATGACCAGCGTGTCGAATGACGATGACTTTGGCGGCTGGGGAAGCAACGAGGGTACTTCTTCCAGCAAGCCTACCGTCAGCCAGGATGATGACTTTGGCGGTTGGAGCAGTGCACCTGCACCTGCACCTGCTGCCTCTACGTCTAACAACAAGGGTCCTGCTTCAGATGACCTCTTTGGAAATGTTTGGGGTTAGAATAATCAGTAGCATCATCAGCAGGAAGGTAAAACAGCATTTTGAGACCTTGACGGCCAGGATTAGATACAGAAGCCATTCTGCCTAATATACAATATGAAAATATCTATGAAGAATCTCCTGGCCCAGACTAATGACATATGTCCAACGTACATCGCTATTGCGACGACTTCGTGAAGTATGTTGTGGGTTGATAAAAAGCTCCCATATTGCGCGGGGTCTTCCATGTTTGCGAGCCTCGTTGTATCGTCTATTCGATACTGATCTGGAGACCGGCCGACATCTGCCTCCACAATGTTGGCATGGTCATTCGAGTATGCAGCCGTTACGTGTTGTTCGGCTACTGCACACTGGGTCCTCCTCATATGCATCTGGGCGGATATGTGTTCCGAGTTCAGTGTGCGCGCGACGCCGCTTCTTCTGTGTCCAGCATTCCTTGGAGCCATTATGACTTTGTCTCGAGTATTGCACGATAAGCTTGCAGAACCCTCAAGCAGCCTTGGAGCCTCCAAAGACCCAGCCGCCGATCCAGTAGAGGACAAGAACGATAGCGATGAGGATTCCAGCGAGTTTGAGAATAGCGACCTTGTTTCCTTGTTGTGCCATTCGTGTCAATCTTCCAGCACTGCCCTGCAAAGTATTCGAGAAGTTGGAGAAGGCATTTGTCTGAAGTGTGGGTGTTAGTGATATTGAAGACTGGAGCAGTCAGGGGAAGAAGCGACGTACGGAAGAGTCGATGACGGTCTGGTCGCGAGCGTTGTCGTAGATGTCGATGGTGACGCCGCGCAAGGCAGATACCTTTCCGGCGAGGTCGTCGAGTCGCGAGTTGTTTTGACTTTTGGTCTTGTCAGTGGCTGTGTAGAGACCGCAGCAGGGGAGGAGGGTGTGGCTACCGTTCGCGTTCGTAGGCTTCAGACATTGTGGCGATTGCTCGAGGGGTTGTTGTGGGAGCTGGTGGTCGGGTCGCGACGACTGGGCCTTTCAGGAGTATGGTCGGCAGATGTTCAGGTCAAGGAACAAAGGAAGATCAATAATGTCGGTAGAAGCAGCCTCGGGAAGTCGTTGCCGGTCCGGGGTCGCGTGCACGGACAATGACGACGACCAAGTCATGGCAGCTCGGCGGAAGCCCCACTATATCTCTATAGCCCGACTCTCATTCTCGTGTCTGTCGCTGTGCCTGCCCTACCCTTTCCTTCATACCGTAATCTGGGTGCTGTCCTCGTCGCGTCTCTTCTGCTCATCGCCCTACCACCAGTCCCTCAGATCAACGCTATCCCGATCGCCCAACATGCCGCTCATCAACAACCCGCTGCCCTCCTCGATGAAGAGTAAGTCGCGACATCGCACTGCCATACTCTGTTCGGTTTCTGATAGTCTATAGGCGAATGCAAAAAGACGGGCAAGATCCTCGCTTCCTTCATCGACCCGAAACAGTCCTTCGGCCCCGACAAGATTATCCCACCTCAAATCCTCTCAAATGCCAAAGGTCTCGCCATCATGACCGTCTTCAAGGCTGGCTTCCTTGGTAGTGCTCGTTTCGGCTCTGGTGTCATAGTAGCCCGCCTGTCTGACGGCACCTGGTAATTCCCTCGACCATTGTTCTGTTCTGACGTCTGCTGACCTCAGCTCCAGGTCCGCTCCTTCCGCAATCGGTACTGTTGGTGGTGGCTTTGGCGGTCAGATAGGTTTCGAGCTCACCGACTTTGTCTTCATCCTCAACGATGCTGCTGCTGTCCGCACCTTTGCCCAAGCTGGCAGTATCACTCTGGGAGGCAACGTCTCTATCGCCGCCGGTCCCGTCGGTCGCAATGCTGAAGCTGCTGGTGCTGCCTCGCTCAAGGGCGTCGCTGGTATCTTTGCATACAGTAAAACCAAGGGCCTGTTCGCTGGTGTCTCTCTCGAGGGTAGCGCCATGATTGAGAGAAGAGATGCCAACGAGAAGATGTACAACCGTCGTGTCACTGCCAGAGCTCTCCTCGAGGGCGGTGTCCCCGTTCCGCCACAGGCCGAGCCTTTGATGCGCGTCCTCAACAGCAGAGTCTTTGCCGGAGTCGCTGCTCAGCAGGGTGATGCCATGTACAACGACATTCCAGTCTATGATGAGTCTCACGACGACGTCATCTGGCAGGGCAAGAGAGGTTCTGCTCACGGCGAAGGTGTTCGCTCAGATCGTACAGGAGCTTCTGGCAACTTTGGCGCCCCTTCGCGTGCCAGCACTTGGCAAGATGATGTCTACGACAGACAACCCAGCTTCGGATCGCGCGCCAACCCTGGTGAAACTTTCGATCGTCTTGAAGCCTCTCGCGCACGTAGCAACAGTGCATTTGCCGATCAAGCCGAGTATTCGTACTCTGATCGCAAGCCTACCAGACCCAGTGCTCCCAAGCCAACCTTCAGCAGTGCTAATACCGCAACTCCCAAACCTGGCCAGGCTATCGCCAAGTTCACTTTCGATCCTGATCAGCCTGGTGACCTCGGCTTCAAAAAGGGCGAAATCATCACTATCGTCAAGAAGACTGATAACCCCAATGATTGGTGGACAGGCAAGATTGGTTCAAGGGAAGGAATTTTCCCTAGGTAAGTCATCACCGCTCTTGAATCTGTTATCGGGACTAACCTGTCGGTGTGCAGCAACTACGTCGAACTTACCTAAGCACCATCTCTACGTCCGGTACATGGCCTTGTATGCCACCGCCTCTCTTGTTACTCTGGAAATATGCTTCCTCTCTCTTTGTTATGGTTCATGATTTGCATAGCGCCGCGTGCACGGCGTCCGACGGTGGTTCCTCTGGGTTTTTGTTCTTCTGTTATATACCTTTGATGTACAGACCGCCTCTATTCACATAGTCAAAAGCTGGTCAATTTCTCCTTTTTCAAAAAGTTGATTCCTGTTCCCGATCGAATCTCCCCCATACCCCGGTCAAAACGATTAATCAAGTCTCCAAGCTGCATAGGAGCCCGATTCGAGACCGACCGACTTACCAAATCTCAACTCCATGTTTCAATTTGGGTTTGAACGCCCGGCTTGAGGCGTTCGCGGTTCGCGCCAACCCCCACGCCAGTATCCGGGGCGCCACGGGCCGATCGCTGTCATGCGGCCTATTCTATGCGGACCGTTGTCCATCAATCTCTCGTAGGGAAAACAGGCATGTTCTGTGTCACGGTGTGTAATTATGAGCTCCAGGCATCTGGTCTCTGGAGACGAGCAGCTAGGGTTACAATGAAGAGATCGGATCGCGTCTTGCCACAACATGGCTGACCCGTTGCCTTGATGATTGTGATCTTAATCTCCACAGTCAGGTACATAATCTGATGAGGCTGTGGTTTGTGTATTTTGAGAAATATTATATATGTGTGGCTTGCATGTTTACATGTGTCGAGATAGGACTTTGGTCCGGAAATAAAATAAAGATGAGGGATTGGGTAGGAAATGTTGTTGCCTGGCTCGCAATTTGATTGACCGAAGATGCGACAGGGATAGGCCGGATTCGCCGAATGGAACATGTGCTTCCTCTGTTGCTTCTGCATATGCTGCAGCAGAATTTATCGCAAATTTCTTCGACGAGCCTGTCAAGAGTTGAAGAGGTTGAAACGTGGATGGCACGTCAACGTTTCTGGATGATGTGGGGTCCCGAGAGCTGGGGGACCTCATCGTTTGTGACGTTTCGCGGCTGCACTCTCCTTCCTCGATCTATGACCTCCAAAGGCACGCATGCCATAGGGGAGACAAGGGATGTTGGGTCCTTGCTTCTCTGCAGCCCTCACCGCTCCAAGGTCCCAACGGTGAGCAACCACATGACTGTGACACGCATAGTGGAGGCGTATGTAGGTATCAGTAATGTTTTTTTTCTCACCCTGCATGAACGAGATAGGATGTAGCTATAAAAGAGGGCATGTCCTATCTGGGACTCAGAAGCCCTTTCTGGTTTCTTTCTGGTCTCAGGCTTCATTGATCAATCACTTTCTCTGCACATACCCGTCCTGTTCCTGTCTATCCTCATAAGCTGACCTCAGCCATCTCTTCTATTCCTGACATACCCCTGATCTTTCACCTTGTTGATATTTCAGGCAACTTGTCAGAAAGTGCGTCATCTCATTCCACCGAATCACTTGAGAAAAGAAGCACGTCAAAGTGATAACCAGTGCCCATAGCGCTTGTGTTTGATCAGCTCAATTCGTCTGTTGCAGGGTAGCTTCGACTAGGTAGGCATATCTTCCTTCGCTATAGGGTTGTTTCCTCATGAACCCGTCATTGACCGTTGGTTGAAACTACAGAATCCTTCCACTACCTGCCGTCGATTGTCCGGCACTTACTCGCAGCTTCCACTCGGGTTGAAAAATAAATATCACAGCAAACCGCCGAAGTCTACTTCAAGCGTCACTCGCTCCTGCCTTAACTTCTTCACTCACTTCCTTCCCTCACTATCAACGCCGCGGCTCCCTCCGGCCTTCCAATTCCCGCGTGTATATAACGTGGCTGCCGAACAAATTCCTCCATCGCTTCGACACTCCACTCCAACTTTGACGATCTCACTCAAGTTCATCAAAGTCTTTCCACCTTTGATCACCTGCTTGATCCACCCTTCTTATACAACTTCCTTCTTCATAACTTCACACAATCGGTACTATGGCTGGTATGTCCATCATGCGCACTTCTATGATGCGCGCCGCACGCCGCACCACGGTTCAACCCGTCATGACGCCAGTTTTTGGCCGCACTTTCGCCTCGATTAGCGGTGCTGGTGAAGAGAAGTCCATTAACGTTGTCTCATACTCCAAGTCTGGTCAGCGCGAGCAGGAGACCCTTGCTGTCCCTGCCACCAACGAGCCCGTCAACCCTCCTGGTCAGGACATCGAGGTCGCTGCTCAGCCTCTCAAGCATGAGCTGCTCCAGGCCCTCCCTCCCACGATGCAAAAGTTCACACTTTTCGGCCAAGTCGCTGTTATTACCGGGTAAGTTCACTTCACTTCCTTCTTCTCTTCACACTTTGCTAACTTTCGTTCACAGTGGCGGCCGTGGACTCGGTTACAACATGGCTCAGGCCCTCTCTGAAGTCGGTGTCAAGGGCATTGCCATCTTCGACGTTCAACAAGAACTTGGCGAGAAGTCTGCCCAGCAGCTCTCTGCTCAGACCGGTGTCGATGTTCGCTTCTACAAGGTCGACGTTCGTGACGAGGCCGCCATTCAGCAGGCCGTCCAGGACGTCGCTGCCCACTATGGCCAAATCGATGTTCTCATCAACGCTGCCGGCATTGCTGAGTAAGTCTACATCCTTCAAACTCATCCTCACACATACTAACTAACACCTTCCAGCTCCAACGTCAAGGCTGAGACCTACGACTCTGAGAAGTTCCGCCGTCTTCTCGACATCAACATCACCGGCACCTTCCTCGTGGCTCAGGCTGTTGGTCAGCAGATGATCAAGCTCAAGAACGGTGGCTCCATGATCAACATTGCCTCCATGTCCGGCACCATCGTCAACTACCCTCAGGAGCAGTCCTGCTACAACGCCTCCAAGGCTGCTGTCATTCAGCTCACCAAGTCCCTCGCTGCTGAGTGGGCTCGCTACAACATCCGTGTCAACTCCATCTCTCCCGGATACATGGACACCGCTCTCAACCGTGTCCCTGCTCTTGACGCTCAGAAGCGCATTTGGATGGACAACACTCCACAGAAGCGTCTCGGCGCTGTTGACGACCTCAACAACCTCGCTGTCTACCTCGCTTCGCCTGGTTCCAGCTACATGACTGGCAACAACTGCCTCATCGACGGTGGTTACACCCTCTGGTAAACAACCACGCCTGACGTTTCTCATTCCTCAGCGCGGCGTTTGTCTTTCTTACCAGCGAGTCTACGCATTTTCACGGCGTTCCACGGCGGGTATATAGGAGGCGTTGATACAATGGCTGCCATTTCTTTCGGTGGCATCTCATGGTTGCTTTTGCTTCTACACTTGCATGGCGGTATACAAAGGGGTCAAAAAGGAAGATGGAATTACACAAGAGGACTGGTAGATCGTCCATGATGTCTCTTTAGCTACTACAATGCTCTACAACAGGCGCATGCTCGCCTTGCTCAATAATGATACTACCTTGCTAAATCTTTCTCTTCTTGTTCCATATGGCTGATGGTAATACACTTGACTTCTCCTTGCTTGTCCCGAACATTTCAAACAAAGATGGCCAATTGTGAGCAACACAGGACATCCATTATTTTGCATAGAATATGACCCAAAGAATGCTCTACTTCCTGTGCTCTTGCTGATGGAGATCTTCAAGGCAAGTACAACATAGATTGAGCATAAAGATAGACTCCATTGGGGAGAGGTACACGACTGAACAGGTCCCATCTGGGTCAAAGCAACATCATAATACAATATTTCCATACCCGTATGATCCTTCTGAAGAACATCCACAAAGAGCCATGAACAATATCTGGAAAAACAAACAAGGATGCTATAGAAAAGGATGGGATTTCATGTTTCTTCTCAAGATACAATGACCTCCATATCCCCAAAACTTTGTCGTATCGAACTCCAGAACAAGATTCACTTCACAAGTACTTGCTTCTCAGTGCCTGACTGATGGAACTCATTCTGCTCGTCGCAGAGCCATGCTGCATATGACTCATAAACGCCTCTTCAATAGCTGATTGCGAGATACTAGCATCTGCATCTCCACGTATTAGCATCTTACACTTCTATTTCCAAACACTTTTTTATAACTCAATAACGTACCATCGAGATCACTGAATGAGCTTCCCATACTCGGAGTGCCTTCACTGCCATCTCTACGCATCCTAGGACTGAGTTTTGACAGCTCAGATCGATGGCGAGGACTCAATGCACTAGCTGGAGAAGCTTGCGTATAGTCTCCTCTGCTTTCTCTCTGCTTGTGCACAGTTGTGTTTGTTTGAGCAGGAGCCGCTGAACTCGCTGATGAAGCTGAAGAATCAGGAGCAATGGGTCTTTGCTCATACGCACGTTTTACCGGCGATTTGATTGTAGCAGCTGGATCAGCACTTCCAGTTGCCGTGGTTGCAAAAGGCAAAAATCCTCCAGAAGATTCGCCGTCATCGTCATCGTCATCGTCATTGTAGCCATGTTTGGCGGTTTTGGTGTAATGGGTAGGTCGTCTGAAAGCTTGACTGCGTGCCATACTTTGGCTTTCTCCATCTGATGAGGAGTCAGACTCTGAGTCTTGCAGGGGGTCCGAGTCAGGTTCTGAGATCTCGCGTTGGGGTGAGATAGGTTTTCTGTGGTTTCCAAAGGCTGTGTTGAAGGCTCTGGTTATGGTGGGTGGGGCTGGGCTGGCGGGTGGTCCGGTGCGACTTTGTGTTAGTGTTCTGGTCGAGGGTGTACGGGAAAGGCCTTCGGGTTTGGGTTGTTGGTGGGTTGTGGTGGGTAGAGTGTTGGGTTGTCGGAATACTCCAGAGCCTACTGATCCCATGGTTGGAGTGGGACTGTCTCGCATGCGCGTAGAGAGAGATGAGGGTGCTCTTTGACCTGTATTTGCTGTCAGCTCGATGTTCCACTGTTGTACACGTCTGTGTTTACCTTGACTTCCCACTGGCAATGTAGTAACATTGCTGTTCACGGCAAAATTACCTGTCGAATCTGGCGGCAGAGGCGATGGGCAACCCTAAGGACTGAGCTTCTTCATCTGCGCTTTCATCTGCGCAAAGTGGCGTTCATACAGCCATGCTGCCTGCTGAAGGAGGAAAGCGAGAGAGACCTCGAACCGAGCAGACCTTATCATGGATTAGTTGGTGAACAGTCGAGCGGACAAACATACTAACAAGTCTTCCCCTATCAATGTGTTAGCATGCTACCATGATTCATGAAGGCAAGTCGATGACATACAGTCCAGCTCTTTGCTGTTTGAAGCCTTGGAGATGATCTTCCATAACGCACGATCTTTGGTCGAATTCCAATCAACCTATCTAAAAATCAGTAATAGTTCATATACAAGTTCTTGACATGTACAAAATTACCTGTGGCGGGTCTACAAAATCACCTCTGGAGAATGGCAGTCGGATGAAGCAAGTGTAGTGCACGGACGAATCTGTCGGAGCTGACTTGTGTGCTGGCGATGGCGGAGCGTTGATACCTAAAGCATTATTCGATAGCTGACCCGTCCGTAAAGATAGTTGCTTTGGATCTTCAATGGTAGACATGATGTGACTGATGTGTTGATGGAGGAGGATGATCGGTGGCTGGAACGGGGATAGAGCTCGGGGGTCGAGATACGCAACATTTGCACGTGACAACAACACTCGTGGACATCGCAACACATATGTATAACAGACACTCAGGTTAGAGAATCAAGAAAAGCGTCACCAGCAGTTACATTCGAGCTATTGGCCTCAGACTTGATGGACTTGATAGCACATCTGATGTTACAAACAGGGTCACCCTCCATACATGGGCTTGATAGTTGCGGAGTCGTGGTAATAGCCGACCGCCCGATTTCGCCGAGCAACTCCCCTAGGTCAGGGAAGTAGCACCTCGTCGTGTGTCTCGTTCTGGGACCAGTGGTGCAGATGAAACTGATTTATGAACAACTGGATTTCAAAGCTATGATGAGACAGTTGCAAGCATCACCCCGTTAGAAGCCCCTTGCAAACGCACTCGCAACATTCGGGGTTCGACATCAAGGTGAGATACACATGCTGGCCAACAAAGCAAACACCAGCAAGCATCTCACTGCATTGATCTTTGTCAAAGACCGCACTGTGTAATGTGGCGCGCTTCCACTGACGAAATAACCACCATCAAGATCTGTCGAATTTAAAAACCACGCGTATAATCAGAGCAACGCTCATATTCGACTTCTAAGACCGTTTCTGAATCAGATGCCAGATATATGGCCCTACCTTACTTTATAAGATGAGGGCACGTAAGCTTGTGGGCAAGAATACACCAAAGACTCTGGGGACGATTACTTCTTGTCTTAAGACCCAAAACAAACTTTCCTTGTTGATGATAGACACGCTCAATGTTGTCTCAATCACTCTCTGCCTGGCTTTGATAGGTGAGAGCAATCGGATTCTGATCTATCTTCTGCTTGGATACCCGTCTTTCCCGATTCTTCCAAAGACGATTGCAATCTTCTCCAACGCATTGCTTAAGTATCGAGAGATCCTGCTCTTCTGGCCCTTCTCTGAATATGGACACCTCCAAGCTACGAAAACATATGGACTTCATCAACTCTCGAGCGAGTTTCACTCCCCGCACTCACGCTGTGATGTCTCCTCCCAAGGAAGCCGAAAGCAGTCGCACCACCCCGGAAAGGTAGTGTCCCCTATCTATGATTCTCGTACAAGCAAGCTAACATCTGGAAGTACGGTGTTCAACAATCCAGAGGACTCCGACATCGTGCTTGAGTACAACGGCAAGAAATTCCACGCTCACCGCGCCATACTGCGCATGTCCTCGCCATTCTTCGAACGCATCCTCCAGTCTCAGTGGCCTGTATGTTACTCTTGAGCTTCTTATCTTCTCATACTGATAGTAGACAGGTAGCCAAAGGTCCAGTCTTCTCCCTCGGCGATGATGACAACTCTGAGATCGTCGACGCAATGCTCCGCCACATGTACAATCTACCTTACTTGCAGCCAAACATCAAGGAGGAGAGCAACTTGTTGAAGTTCCACGTCGATGTCTACATGCTAGCCGACAAGTACGACTGCCCATCCCTACGCAATGTTGCCGTAACAAACTTCCGTCGTACTGCAGATAGATATCTCAGTAGCTGGGGTCTGAGGATAACGCTCGATAAATGTTCTCTCTTCAAAACCATCGCCGAGTTCTGCGGTCCAGATGCACAACAAACTGCAGACCTCTCTCTCCGTCACGAAGCTTTGAAGTTCTGCGCCTTCAACTACGCCAGCTTCTTTACAAACACGGACTTCCAGAAGCAAGTGAAGGACGGAACCATGTTTGATGCGGATGCTATGGCCGAGCTGTTGATGAACGTTGGAACATTCGCATTGGAGAAAGACACTCCCAGCCGCCCTACCCGCTCCCGGGACTACTCTGGTACGTTTGGATGGAATTGCTTACGCCCTGAGATTGAACTGTTCAATTCCGCAGATATCCAGCCGTAACTGATAGAGTGTAGACAGTAGCATTATACGCTGTGCCCTGGGCGCAAGAAGCTAAGGTTTGAATTGGAAAGTGGTTCGTCTCCAATGCGAAACAGACTATGTAGACCAGAAAATTGAACTTTGTCACTCATCTTCCGTTGTCTAGTCTCAATAGTTGTTATTTGTCTCCATGCATACCATTTCTCTGCATATACCACCCATATAATCTTACTCGTGTTCAACTCAATTGCGTCTGATACTCTTATCTACCGAGTGTCACGTAAGCAGCAAGGCTATCGATGTTACACAGCTTCTCCAAAGCTGGTGATACGGTCCACGAGCGTTGTATATGCAGGATGGATATTTTCGTGTCAGTCAAGAATACTGTGTATCTGGCGATTCTACATTTGATGGACTCATAAATTTGCCGCTTGGTATTTTCTCTATGATGGTCATGATTCCTATTCTAGCCGACTACCAAGTTGTTGTGTGTAGGTACGATTCGATCTCTTTGTTTTGATACCCCTGGGTCTGGAAATGCCTCTTTCCTTGCGTACTCTACGCTCACTACATATGCTCTTCATCATCATGAGAGGAAGCAACAACTGTATGGAAACCCTTTTTGATCATTGCCTTGGACACGATATCTGTAGATATCTTTCGCTTCGCCTCTCTCATACGCAGCATGCTTGTCATTTCCTCGGCAATTCTCCTGGACAAGTGTCTTCTTCAACATTCCAGAGCTTAGACAATTCAGGCGATGATGTTGAGTTCGTTGAGTTCTCGAGCCAGAGCAGCAGTTTGTTCATCTGGGAAGATACCAGGGTGTCTGAACTGCGACCACTTAGAGGAAATGGCTTTGATGACTTCTCCACTGTCGTTACGCTCGATGGCCCATTCAACGGCTAGCCAGTAAGGTCTGGGTGCATCGGCCCATGGTCTCTTATCATCAGCCTGTCCGTATTGTCCAGCAAGCTGAGTATAGAACCAGAGGTTCCCGAAACTGCAGCACATCTGCAGGCAGTTTCTGAAGTGGATCATGGATTCATCGAAACATCTGTGATCATCGTACCCTTCAAGAGTACGGCTGATAGTGATGTGTTTGTCAAGACTCAGTCTCGCGACTTGGAAGTCTGCATCAGGTTTCGAGAGCGTCGACAAAGTCCCTGCGGCAGATGCTTCCTGGTAGCTAGTGATGATATCGATCAATTCCTGCTCCACGATGTCTCCAGTGCATCTCGGTCGACCGTCTTCCAAAGAGATGTTGTGGTTGGAGGAACCGTGGGGCAGAAGGTCCATCACGATCTGACCTATGTTGGGCCTCTTGTAGAAGTCTCGACTGAATGTTGTTCTCTCGATATCGAACCGATCCAGTCGCACTCCGTCTCCAGAGTATGAGTCCAGATGTGGCATTTTGTTGGAGCTCTTGAACGCGTTGGCGAATATACGGAAGCTGACTGTCTTGCCGTTCGTCCGCTTGACGAGGAGTTTTATCGAAGGATATTGTGTGTCAAAGTGCACAACCATGTGGATGAAGTTGTTGTTGTAATGCTCGTACAGGGAGCCATATGCTGTCCAGTTTTGTGCATCGTCCCTAGCCATGTCGTGTCCCGTTGAGTTGGGGGCACTATCAGCAAAGCTGACAACGACTGGCGACTTCTCGGTGAGGAACTTCGAATATCTGTACACGTCATTTCCACCATGATAGGGATCAAAGACGCGGCCCAAGTCTTGGAGAGGATTCAACTCTGTGTCCTCAAGCCCGAAGGGCTTACTCTTAACATACTGGACTCCATTCCTCAATGGAGATTGGAACGTCAGAGGCTGAGCAACCGAGTCAGTATCTTCTTCGACGTTGCTTCGAGCGGCTGTCAGAACAGGAGTCAGGACTGGGGCCAGAACCGGAGCCAAAACAGGCGATAGGTGCTGTGGGGGCGGCTCCAGATCTTGCCTTTGTTGTCTTCCACGGCCTCGAAGGGCACCACCCAAATTTCCTCGAGTACGACTGGTCCCAGCGCCGCGAACTGGATAAGTAACACTTGTCTGTACGGGTACACCCTTGAATTGCGCTTCACGCCCAGGTCCTGATAGACTTCCACGAGGCGCAACACGGCCACGAGGAATACCAAGACCACGAGGCGTACTGAGACTACGAGGTGTACCAAAGCCGTGCGGTGTAGTATGGTCGCGAGGTGTGCTATGGCTGCGAGGTGTGCTATGGCTGCGAGGTGTGCTATGGCTGCGAGGCGTGCTATGGCCACGAGGCATGCCTCGACCGCGTCCTTGAGCTATGGTCATGTTTGTGTTTTTGGGACTTGGAGGTGGTGTTTGTGTGGAGCAGTCAATGGCCAACGAGAGTTCGAAGATGGAACCTGTCTGAACAATCAGGTGTGTTGAGTCCGTGTCAGAGATTGCAAAAAGATTTTAGTCGAGGTGATGATAAGAAAGGGAGGAGCGGTTTGTAAAAACACTGTCAAACAGTACGGTAATGAAACGGTGCTTGTTCCGAGCAGTCGACAGCCAACGAAACACAGAACTAGACATCGTGAGCTCAATCTGGCGCGGCGAGCTCAAACAAGAAAACTGGAAGGCTGGACTGGCTACAAACGTCCTCAAGCTCTTTCAGAAGGAGCAAAACATAATTCATTTCGTCAACGGCTAACACATTTTTCACTCCCGTAAACAGAAACATCTAGAATCGAATAGAGACAAGTCAAATACCACAAAAGTCGCTCTTTCTATCCAAGTTGAATATCTTATGCAGTGTTTCTGTATTTCGGAACACGCCTAAAGCTCAATAATTTTGCATTTCGTGCAGTTCTTCCGCACCTTGTTATTAACAACAGGATCCATCAAGAAAGAGTCGTTACGACGTTAACCTTTTCAATACTCGCACTCAGGACGATTCAGAGAAAAAAGGTAAATCACCAATCTCGAGCCTCAATTCATCGTGCAGTGTTTCCGTATCTTGCTACTCCAACGTCAATTCCAGACACCCAGGGAGAAGACATCAACTCTTTCGACACTTACACTTGAGAGGGTCAAGAAAGAAACAGATAAAAACACTTCGATGCCCGTTCTCGATATGCAAGCTCAGTATGTCGTGTAGTGTTTCCTTTGTTCAACCATTCCTAATGTGATTACCGGATACATGTCGAGAGTCACCGTGATATCGACCCGGCTGTCGAATTGTCAGGGTATCCTCAGCTGGCGTAGCTCAAGATGTGTGAGTTTGATAGTTATCATCAGAATTGATATCTCGTGCAGCATCTCCGCGTTTTAATTGACCCCCAACGTCGAGAGGGAGTCACTTTCAAACATATTTCCAATAACACTGCTTTAACAAGGGAACCCTACTTTCCCAATGAAAATCTCCAAGTCTCGTGGAGTAGTTTCGTGCTTGGCCTACCCACGACATTAATCCCGGATACATGGAGAGAGTTATCACGACATCGACCTGGTTGTCGACTTATCAGAATACTTTCAGCGGGCATAGCCTAAGATATGTAAGTCTACTTGTTTCTCTTGTTGAATTTTGATATCTCGTGCAGTGTTTCGTACTTTGACCACCCTCAACGTCGATAGAGAGTGACTTTCATTGGTATCAAACATGTTCTCCAAAGAAACTGCGCCCGTCTTTGGCCATATAAGCTGCTTTCTCCCAGGAAACCTAAGGCTCGTGCTGTACTTCCGTACTTTGACTAACTAGGACGTCAATACCGGATACATGGAAGGAGTCATCACGGCATTAACCCGATAATCGACTTTGCAGGAGTCGGGATACTTGCAGCAGGTGTCTCGAGTGCGAGCTAGTCTAGTTTTTGTTTGAATACGATGTCTCGTGCAGTGATTCCGTACTTTAACTACCCCTAACGTTAGCGAGGAGTAAAGTTGTCCGTACAGAACATATTGCTACACCTCTCTTTGAGATTTTGACTATAAAAGCCTCTTTCTCCCAGCATAGTCCAGCTGTCGTGCAGTTCTTCCGTACCTTCGGCACCCTATTGCCTATAGCGAAGACTGTCGAGGAGAACTAGTACGACATCGACCCGAGTATCGACTTTACAGGCTTCGGGGCACTTGCAGCGAGTGTCTCGAGGGCGAGCGAGTCTGGTTGTTGTTCAAACTTAATATCTCGTGCAGTGTTTCCGTGCTTTGCTTCCCTCTAAAGGCAGTAGGGAGTAAAGAGCATCCGTACGGAACATGTTTGTTCGAAAACCACGCTCAGCTTTGAAACTCTGACTATAAAATCCTCTTTCTCCCAGCAAAATCTACATGTCGTGCAGTCTTTCCGTACTCTCGGCACCCTATCGCCGACAGCGAAGCCCGTCGACGAGAACTATTACGACATCGACCCGATGATCGACTTTACAGGCGTTGGGGTACTTGTGACGGGCATGATTCGAGGGAGAGCAAGTCTGGTTGTTGGCAGCGTGGGAAGCAGTGCTGTACTGAGGAGTCTTGACAGACCTCTTGGTGTGGATGGAAAGGAATGGTTAGGTTGGCGAGGGGACGTGGTTATATACTCATATTTGAGGTCTGTGGTAGTGAAGAAAGTTGCGATGGGTAAGGGATTTGGCGGGTATCTTTGCAGTGGCGTGGTGGATAGAAAATGTAAAGGAGAATTCGAGTGACGAGGAGGAAATACAAGCGGTTTGTAGCTGCAGTGATGTGCAAAACACGAGATTGTAAACCAGAAACCAGAAATGTTTTCTGAGGGAGAGTACCAGGATTCTTGGAATGGAGAACAAAGAATAGAAGTTTTCAACAAACTATCAAACATTACGGTCATGGACCGGGAAAGAAGCAACGAGGATCAAGGCAGGGAAGCGGCAGAACTGAAGTGAAGGCGTCCCTTCCGCGTTGATCAAGGAGGAAGCTGGCGAGTGAAAGTTCCGGAGGAAAGAGTGAATGTCGAACTCACAACAAACGGAGAGTCCGGACTTTATCTTCTTACTCATCCCATTCTATCCTTCTTCTTCAACCATCAACACCCGACCGAAACACAACCATGGACACCTTGAGTTTCATCAGAGGTGAGCACAGGTAAGCATTATTCTCTACGACTCGAGAACGAGACTGATGATTATGAGCAACCCCACCGTCTTCAACAATCCTGAAGACTCGGACATCATCCTGCAACGCGGAGATCGTCAAATCTACGCCCACAGAGCCTTCCTGCGTGCATGGTCCCCTTTCTTCGAGCGCAGCTTCAAGTCCCAGTTCTCCGTCGCTAAGAGTCCTATCTTCGTCATCGACCCCGAGGACAGCGGCGACTATGAACCTCTCTGCTCCGTATTGAAGCATATCTACGGAATGCCTCTTTTGGAGCACTCAGACAACTGCTTTACGGCAATGATGGAGGCCAAAGACTATCTCGGTTTCTATATCAAGATCTACACCCTGGCAGACAAGTACGACTTTCCGTCTGTCCGTATCGCCGTCATCGACAATCTACAAGGTCACGCGGAGTCTGGAGAATTTGCAGAATCGATGAGACTGAGTATGGCAGATGGCATCTCCATTCTCTGCGGCCCAGATGCACCCCAGCTAGCCGATCCGGCATTGCGTGACTTCTTGTTCGACTGGGTGGTTGAGTCCTTCGACTACATGGGCGACTTTCCTGAGTACGAAGCGAGGCTTGTAGACGGATCCTTGCTTGATGCTGATCTGGCCACGAAGCTGACGTTCAGGTTGGGTCAGCGTATCAGAGAGTTGATCAAGGCCAGTAGAAAGAGGAACACTTAGCCTTGATCCTTGAGCTACAAATCCACACTTGAGGTCTTGAGAAAAGCGGCCATCAAATATGGAACATATCGAGAAGGACTGAGAGATAGGGAAAAGCAGATCTTCGAAGACGGATGCGTTTTCTTCACAACTGAAACGCAATGGCAACTTCGACCGTCAGAAATCAGAGAGTGGGGGAAGTGCTACGGCAAGAAGTACGACACAGCTACCACACACAGACAGCTTCCAGTCTATACAGGCGAGGTCAGCACTCGTGAACAGAGAATCAAAGAGAGGAAGGAAAGACATACAAGAGAGAAACAAGACCGAAGGAGAGACAGAAGAAAAATTTGTGTACCGAAAGAAAAAAGAAAAAAGGGGTATCGTGCTATATCGTCATCAAATCATATCATACCTTCCCTCGACTCATCAAGCTCTTCCTCCCTTCTTCCCCTCCTGCTTCAGACTCTCCTCTAAAGCGCGTTTAAAATCCTCATCATCTTCCTCATCCGCGTCGTTCTGCTCCGCAACCTTGCCCTTTCCCTTATCAGCAACATTACGTCTATGCTGCTCCTCCAACAAACTCTGCTTCTTCACATATTCCAAAACCACCCTTTCCTCTTCCTCAGCACTAGTGTTTGCTTGATGACTCTCTTGACTCTGGCTAATTGCTCTTTGCAACTCTGCATCGTCATCATGGTGTCGAGTTGCAGATTGCTGGTCTTGAGATGCTTTGACAGCAAGACGGTATTCCTCGTCATCAGCAGAGTTGGAATTGGTATCCCACTCGCTATCGGTGGAATGAGTTTGACGTTTGAGGCGTTTGTCTTGGTGGCCAGAGTTTGCTAGACTGGCTTTGAGAGCGGCTGCTAGTTCTTCGTCGTGCTCTGAGGATGATGGATCTTCGTATGCTGGTGGATGTTGGCCTCCGTGTTCTGCCATGCTGGCTGCGATTGCTTTGCGGAGAATTTCGTCTTCGTCATCGATGTTGTTGTTGTTGTTGTTGCCTGAGAGCTGCTGACTAGATGCCAATTCGGCAATGCTGGCACGGATGGCGCGTTCGATCATGGCGTCTTGCTCTGGGTCTCCACGGCTGGTATCAGCGACAGATGACTGGATGGCTCTCTCCAATTCATTTCCGCTAGCGCCACGTGTGTATTGCAGATCCTCGTATTTGGGAGGCTCGGCGTGCTGTGTGACTTCGACAGATGGAGTCGTGGCTTCGCTTCGAGCACCAACCCTTGCTGCACGCGAGTTAGCACGCGATCGAGGACGAATGCCCAGGAAAGAACGCGAACCTCTGGCTTGACCATCATTACCGATGGCACCGTCACGATTGTCTCCCTCCCACTGCTTCTTAAGCATATCTTGGAACTGTTCGTGGATGAACTTCTTCTTCTTGACCTCAGACTCAACCACTTTCCAGCGTCTGATGATCTCCTGGCGCTCCTGGGCACTTGATCTGTGCCATTCGTCGTATCCTTGTGCTGTGCGAGCTGCAATGATGTAGTTCTGAACAGAAGATCCTGAGAGTTGTTGAAGCTCCTTGTAGACACCCTTCATAGTATAAGCTGGAATACCGAAGATGGCTGCACCGGGCTTGAGAACTATGCCACCGATACCCTTGCCGAAGCCTTTAAGGAATCCGGCAGCACCCTCTTTCTTTGCGCCTTCCATGGGCTGAGTAACGAGTCCGGTGATGCCATCGAACATACCAAATCCGAACTCTTTGGTGGCTGCACGAAGTCCAGATCTGAAGTCGGTAATCTTATCGGGCTTTCTGACCGACTCATCTCCATAGAGCTTCGGTGCGTTATGAAAACCTTTTGCAAGAGCATGGGTAAAGTCCATCGGCGACTTGAAACCAGCTCCAACAATTCTAGAAACACCTTTGCTGGTACCAAAGGCGGCATCAATGACTTCTCTCAGATTTGTCTCGCCGCCCTGCGACTGAGTCTGCACTGATGATTGCGATTGATTGGTGTTCGTCCTGTGGGGGCTTGAAGATCTGGAATTTGAGCCGCTACGAGATCCAGAGCGATGGCGCAATTGGTTACCGAGACGGCCTTGGAGTGCGGCAGCTAACGAGGAAGAGCGACTACGCTTCTCTCCATCGTTCTTGCCCTCGGCTGTCAGATGAGGAGAACCCATTTTCGCGAACGACTCATCGAGATTGAAAGACCCGCCAGTGCTAGCGCCACGACCAGGCGAAGTAGATCTGCTCGTAGTAGAAACAGCCATCTCTCTGTTGGAGGATCCTGGTTGGTCCAACTGTTGCTCAGAAGGTGATTCTTGAGAAGTAGACTGGGGGTCTGTCGCAGTTTTCTTAGGTACCGCGTCAGGATGAATCCTCAACGCCTTCAATGCAGCAACGGGGAAGTCGGCAACACCCATCATCATCGTACTGATCGTGCCAGTAAGAGCGCCTGCGCCACCAGAGATAGGTTCCGGGGGACCCTCGTCGGCTTCGTACTCTCTTGGGCGGTACAGTTTCAGATCCTTGAAGTCCAACAATCCCTCAGTTGCCAAGGTGGTTGCTGCGAGAGCACTCAGACGGACTTCTGTCCTCTTGAGACGCCAAACGGCAGCCTTGCTGGGTGCTATGCTACATCTCATCTTGTCGACCTCGAGGAATTGGTGGAAGCTCTGTGCGCCAGATTCGGTGCCATCCTCATGGCTGATACTGTTAGCAAGATCCTGAGCTCTTTCTCTAGTGGCCGGCTCGAGTGCCTTGTTGATCGCTTCAGCCAGATTGTCAGCAGTCAGGTCCTTGTGGTTAATTGGATCTGGACCAGCTCCAGCTTTGGCAACCATGGCACCCCAGAAGGGCTGATCTCCAAAGAATGGGACAATAACGGTGGGGACACCACATGCAATTCCAGCAGCAGTAGTTCCTGCACCTCCATGGTGGACAACACAAGATACATTCTTGAACAACCAGTCATGAGGCACATTACCAAGCATGAAAACGCCCTCCGGGATACCCAATTCATCAGCACCGAAACCACCCCAGCCCTTGGACACTAGAGCACGCTGGCCAGTCTTGCGAACAGCATCAAAAATGAGTTTGGTCATGCCATTAGGATCGTCAAGAACGATGGAGCCGAAACCAATGTAGACAGGGGGCGGACCAGCATCCAAGAAGGCCTTGAGATCAGGAGGTGGTGTGAAGTTCGAAGCAAGAGAGAGGAAGTAAAAACCAGCGATGGATATTTGGTTGCCCCAATCTTTGGGTTTGGGGATCAGCGCGGGAGACCAGCAGTAGGTGTAAGGTACCCGCAGTCTCGTCAACATTCCTGGAGCCCAGATCAAGCTGATGGGATCTAGGGAAAGATCCTTTACTCTGAATCTATTAATGACATCGCCTAGACCCTGCCAGGTCAACATCTCGACGAGAGTATAACTGATAAAATTGGTAAGATGGGGATCGGCATTTGTCGACTGAATGTTGGCCAGGGGGTGGGGAAAGGCCTGTGTAGGAGAGTAAGGCATGGTGAACATCATGTGCAAAGGACATCCTAGCTTCTCGGCGCAATGGATATGAGCAAAAGAAGGAGGATTTGCGATGATGGCGTCGGCGATGAAGGGCTTGACCGAGGCATCGGTATTGCGCATCCATTCTTCAGTTGTGTTGTCGTTCACGGCGACACCTGTACCGTCACCAGACTCGATGCAACTCCTCCAACAGCCTTTGATCATTGTGCCAATCTCCTTGCGTCTTTTTCCAATATCGCCTCTCCTCATGACGTCAAATCCGGGCATCAATCCGGGATTCTTGACCATGAAAGCCATGAGCTCCGAGGGGTCACCTCCAATGTTGAAGAACTCAAGGCCGTTCTCTGTGACAAAGTCTCTGAAGACGGGATGTGTGGCTAATCGGACACGATGTCCGTATTGGTCCTTTAGCACCTTTCCCAGGGCTACAAAAGGCTGGACATCTCCTCTTGAACCGACGACATGGATGACGACGTTAAGAGGTGGCGGCGGCGGTTGACCAGGGGCTCCACCGAGCGATGTGGGAATATAGGGCGGAGGGACTTGAGTAGTGTCGACAAGATCGAGTTGACTTCTCAGGGCGGGTACGAGCAAGCTTGAGAGTTGGCGGGAGGTCTGGTTGATGTTGATGTTGACTCGTCCGTCGGAGCGTAAGGTGGCCTTGCTGCCCAGACCGGGATCCTGGCTGCTGACATGGCCGTATTCGTCGCCGTATGCTGGGGGTGGTAAATTCTCATCTGTGCTGTTCGGGTTCAGGTATTCGGCCGTCCTTGACGGGTTTGGGTTACTGTCTTCTTCGGCGTTTGCTCTCGCAGCAGCTGCGGCTTGAGCGACCATGTTAGATGGAATCTCCGACATGGTCACGCTCGGCGACTTTTGTTCCGCCATGTTGTTTGATATTTGATATCTGAATAATTCGAAGTGTCGGACACTTCTTGGTGCTGTTTCGATGCGGATGCCTTGGGCTTTTGTTTAACAGTCCATGCCGCACCTCACCCCGCGCGCGTCATTGTGGCTGTGGCACGGCAACGACCTAGAGCTAAGCCACCAAAAGCCCTTGCTCTATCATGATTTTGCTGCATTAATTCTTGCCTATCACAGTAGTGTACACGATTGTACTGAGAATGGGATTCGTTGCAATAGAGAACAGGATCTGGCGTATCTAGACATGTACGCTATGAAGTCAGTGTTGACATGGTGCTTTCCCATCCGAGTCGTACCACAGAAAAGGATTCAACTAAAAGAACTAAAGGGAAAATAAAATCAAAACGCCGTGATGAAAGGCAGGTTGTTGTAAACCCCTCAGCCTGACACCCGTGGGATATCGAAAAAGGTCGTCTATGCGATAGGCAATTCGTTCCGGCCCAGCCGAAACGTCGTTGGTCTACTCTTGCCAGAAGGGTCGAATCAATCAGTCAATCGTCATCCTCGATGGGACCGCTCCCATCGCATGAGCTCCTCCCAGAGAGTTGTGCCGTCTTTCGTACGGGTAGCTCTTGTCCTCGTCTCCGATTACTCTTCGTCGTTGAATATGCGGTTTCAAGCCCTTGTTGAAGTTTGCCGTACACCATGCGCAGTTGATGATGGTCATGATCAACAGCAAGAGCGTGATGACGGCAAAAGTTGTCAAACTTTTCCGCGCAGGCTCGTAGTCCTCCACTCTTTCAGGGTTGCCAGAGTCGTACATGCGTACGAGCTTGAAAAGGAAGTAAGCCATGGCCGCGAAGTAGAGGACGATCGTGCTGCACATTCCCAAGGTGGACTCGCGCCTGGTGAACCATGCAGCCGCAAGCAGGATGGCGATGGTGACGGGGATAGCGGCAATGGTGAGAGCAAATTCAATGTTGGAGGTATGCTCGCGAACCACGACGACAAACTGTACTGTGAATCCGAGGAAGAAGAAAAAGTCGAACTTGAGGAGGGCAATGTAAATCTGTTCGTCATCAGTCCATGTTCAGTAAGTTCAGTTGTGGGCTCGACAAAAGTACCTGGTAAACGAGGTATCGTCGCTTCAAGCGCAAGTCGGCCGAGATGTGTTTGTAGATTGTCCAGGCGAACTCGTCATACAGCTTCCATGCCACAAAACTGAAAGCTATCGTACCCAGCGCAAGAACGCAGGGTACCGCGACTAGGAAAGGCTTCACATTACGTCCAAAGCCGTGTTCGATCTCGTTCGCTTGGTTCAAGACCTGGACCGCGCGATCGATCTGGTCGTACTGGACGGTAGCGTATATGAGTAGACCCAGGTTATAGAGACAAAGTCCGATGACTTGAATTGTATTCTTGAGGCGTAAAGCATCCCAGACGAGCGCGAGTTGGTAGATGAAACCGAAAATGAACAAGGCGAGATATGTGGGAATAGTCCGCGACTGTGTCGTCTTTCGCGCTTCAGGATTGAGCGAGATCTGAAATTTGGCAAAGACATAGCTGTAGCACGTGTCAGCAATGGGATACCATGGGCATACAGACGACTGCGACATACCCTTCAAGACCCAAACCGATGGCGGCTTGACAAAGAGCGATCATCAGGAACGTCCACGTCCATCTTGAGCTGGGCATGTACATGATGCGACTGGAGGTTGATTGTCTGGATGTAGCAGGGCCAGTGAGACCTTCGCGATCATGGTAGCCTCCGGCAGGGAAGGGACTGGAATCGCGGTCGCGGTCGAGTGGTATGTAAGAGCTGTTTGAGAAACCCTGACCCCCCAGAAGAGAGGTCTTTTTCTTGTGGTTGTTAATGGTGACGGTTGGAGGCCGCTCGGCAGCGGCCTAGGGATATTTGGATGCGGTCGGTGTTGGGCTGATGCGTTGGACAGGAGTCGGGTTGATGCAGGGAGTGAGGGTGGACCGTGAGCGTGACAAAGACGGACCGGTAGGCCGAGACTCGATCGGGGCGGTGTGTCGCGTGCGGTGAGGAGGGGAGGACCACAAGACCAAGAGACCAACGAGCGCGTGAACGAGCGAAGCTGAGAGGACGGGAAAAGCGAGCGAGAGTGGTCGTGTTTGTGCAAAGGGCTGGTTTGCTGCTAAGTCGGTTGATTGCTACAGCGCTTCAGGTCCACTCAGGCAAGAAAAGCCAAGGATCGAGGGTGCGACTGGCGTGTCGTGGCTGTTGTTTCAGCTCCGGCGAGAGGGGAAACAACCTTTCGAGGTGATGCGCTGACCGAGGGGAACTGCGACCAACAACTTTGCGACAACGATACCAGTATATATACAATGATATAAACCACAATAGTCCGTGAGGCTGTGATTGTGTAGAATGCCCGCCAGGCGCAAAGGTCGATCAAATATCGAGGCGGAGCACCGCCAAAGGTCTTGTTCCCAAACGCTCTCCAGCCTCAAAAGGGGTCCTTGGCCGGGGGAAGGTTCGAGCTCCCGCCGTTAAACTTTCCCAGGGATCTCCTTCTCCATCCGGTCTCGCTTACTGCGAACCTCGTTGCTCACTTTGCTGTCGCTGTACATAGCCGCGTGGCTCGGCATCACCATTCATCTAATCTGTACATGCCAACCATCGTCATTGTCATACTCTAAAAGAAGATTTAGATATCTAATTTCCCTATTTGGCTCCCGTCAGATGCTTGCGACATCTATCATGGTCTTTGTTTAGAAACATGTCAGGGGAAAGTAAACCTTGGCCCCTCGGGTCTTCTGCATTCGTCCACGACATCTGGCAAGTATAACGGGGTCCAAGACTTTGGCACTCGGCGCACACTTGGTGGTCATTAAACTCGTACCTTGTCGAGATCCATGCTGCACCGCCCTCGGGTCTGCAAGCTAGTTCGAACTGTGGAGGACAGAATCTTGTGCTAAGACGCCACATGCTCGGATCGTGAGATGTTGTATTGATACTGGAGAAGGTGTTTGGGATGTTTCGAAGCATTCTGGAACTCACTTATGTCACAAGGGGCTGGGCACCCAAAAAACGTCCCGATTAGTCCTGAGGTTTACACCAAAATTCTTGATTGTCAAAATTCACAATATCTCAACCCACAACACATGAGATCATACAACTACTGTTCACGCCAGTCAAAGGTACCCGTCAACATACCATGTGTAGGAGATTGACCATACAGAGAGCCTTAAAGGCAGGCGGTGGTGTTTTCAATATACAGACAGGGTCATGCCAATGACGCAAAGTCTTAGTGGAATTCCAGCAGCATACCTCGATAGACCTATCCAAGCAGATCATACGGAACAGCTTGGACAACATGCGTAACCAGGTACGGCATCACATCTGATTACTGAAATGACATGCATCCGACATCAATGGTCCGGTATCCATCATCCTGGTCAACCTTGAAGAGCATTCAAAACAGGTTTGACTGCGCAATGACGCTACTCGGAGGACCCCCACCTCTCGAGCCTTCAGTTCGCACGCAAAACAATCTATCGACCCGATTTTCACAGCCGTCGTCTTTTAACAAACAACACTGAGAAAACATCCACGATCAATTCAACATGGTGTTCGGCGTAATTATGGGCCTGGGCATCTCCCTGCCAGTCGCAGCCGCAACAGGCGTTGGCGTTGTGACTGGCGTAGCCCAAGGCGTTTCTCATCAGCAAAAGGAAAATGAGAAGGCCGCCAATGCAAACCCAGAATCGCGAACAACCAAATTCTACATAGATGTGGTCATAGAAGACGAAGGGTCACGGTCACGAGGAAGAGGAGAAGTACTCCACGACAGCATAGTCGTTGTTCGTGACAACAAACTCTGGATCGAGGCCAAAAACCGAGCAACAGGGCTACCTAGACGCGATGATTCTCATCCCTTTACTGGTTTCTATCTTATGTATCCGGACGAGGACCGTTCCCCTGCCGAGAGAGGTCTGGTGACGACCATTCAGAAGGATCCTCCGATGCTCAACTGGATCTATGTGGACAATGACACTTTCGAGCTCAAATACGCCAATCGCACAGGCAGTATAGCCCACAAAGTCGGACCCTGGGACTGGACGGACGAGTTCAAGGACTCGAGTATGACCCTCGATGAATTTGAGGGATTCCTGGCTGTGGAAGAAGACATGTACAGGAATGAGCAAGGGCATCCCAGATGGGCGTTGTATTATGATTGGAACGATGATGGTCTGAAGGGACGCAAGAAGGGCAGAAGAACCATGGAAATCAGTCTGAAGAGAAGATTGGTGGAAAATCAAGAGAAGAATCAATGGGGCGTAGGCAGAGAAGGCAACATCGGAGTGACTGGTTTCAAGGCCACAAGGGAGGTGTAAGAAAAGTGGAGCCGAGACCGAAAGGCGGTGAGCGTCGCGAGCCATCAACTCCCGAATCTTCGAACCTCACTCTCGCATGATGCATGCAGCTTTCTACTGCACCACATCCCCCTAACACGACTCATGTCGGCGCCCTTTACGGCTCAACAGATGGCTGAAATAAATTGCAGCATCCACTTGTCGAGCTCGAGACTCGAGTCTTCTGCATCTCGTATCTTCGGTGGATGACGGCGCCGACGCGAAACGCCTAAGGACGCGTTGACCGTTATCCAAAGCAGTCTTAGCCCTGATTTTGGACAACGTTCAACGTATCTCGCGATTGCCGACCACCTCATTTATTACACTTCGTTGCTCGAGCGAGCACCAGCTCACTTGCTACTGCAATGCCTCTGACAAGTCCCGAGCGATAGCATGCCGAATGCACAAACATTGCTTGTGGCTCAGGAAGGACCTAGAAAGTCAACGTGGATTAGACTGTGCGCTTAGCCATGATCGGGTAGAGTCGCTTGTGTATACAGGTTTTCATCCTGTGGCTGCTCATAAAGGAGTAGAGTATAAGAACTTTGTCGTAGCTACACAGGAAAGTCTCAGCATTCCTTCCAGCAAGCAGTATTTGAGCAGCTCATATCTTCCGCACCAGAATCATGCATTACTCTCCATCTCTTTCTCTGTGCTTGGCTAGTGTCGCTGGTCTTGCTGTCTTTACCGATGCCTCTCCCCTCGAGAAGCGTTACACCTCGCCAACCACATCATTCGATGGATGTCTCTATCGAGTCCCCAAAGTGGGAAACTTCACCTCTCACATTGCCGTGAGCAGTTGGAAAACACTTCCCTCTACTCTCAAGGCAACAGACCGTAACGGAGGCCCATACGGCGTACACTGGATGCCTTCGCTGGTTGGTGTAGATGCCACCGACGGTAGTCTTACTCTGACCGTACCCGGAGGCCAACAATCGTGCACCGAGGCCAACCCATGCGGCAGTGCTCAAATTACCACCGCCGCCAACGATGTCATGTACGGAAGCATGCGTACTGTAGCAAAGACTCCCAACGTTTGGGGAACTGTCAGTGCTTTCTTCATGTACAGCGACGATAACAACGAGTCCGATATCGAGATCCAAACGGGAGATCCCACGCACGCTCACTACACCAATCAGGATTGGTATGGCTCGAATGGACTTACCAATGCTAGTGTTGTGGCCAATAGCTCTGCTGCTTACCATGAGTATCGCGTTGACTGGGTTCCTGGAAGGACTGATTACTATGTCGATGGAAAGCTCTTGCAAAGCTACACCAAGTTTGTGCCCAGAACAGCGGGAGCTTGGATGTGGAACTCGTGGACGTAAGTGACAATGATAGAGAAAGTTCATCTCTGGATTCAAAGCTGATTAGATCGACAGTAACAACGGATCTTGGACGCTTGGTCCTCCCACTAAGGATGCTGTGTTGCATATCAAGTCGATTGATGTGTACTTCAACCGAACAAGTATTACTGGTTGCGGTTCATGATCGCTGAAGTAATAGGTGGTTGCGTTACAGAGCAGTTGAATGTATGTAAACAAAAGAGACATATGGGGTGATTCCGGGATGCATCATGATGGTCAAAGATACAGCAGTGCCAGGGTCGCTGCTCACGAGCCCGCTACACCGCCTTGGCAGAATTCTCCATAAACTTCTGTAACACGTTCGCAACAATCTTACAATGCTTCCTACACACTTCAATCGCTGTGGACAAAACTTTCAACTGCACATATCTACAATGATGCTTACCAGCCTCTTAAAGTCCTTCCTCTACCCGGACTCTGCGGGAGCTCAGATCAATAGCATACGTCTGTTCTCTAGCAAATTTGCTGTGCTCAGTCCCTGGTCCAAGGAGAGATATTATTCAGATTTGGAGTATCGCCGACAAATTTTGGACAAGAGGGTCACAGCCCGAAGGCTGCGGAAGGCCCGAGATCCGGAATACCATGAAAGAATGAAAGCGCAATACGCAAAGGACTTCCAACGATTGAGATCTTGCAAGCGCTCTTACAAATTCAAAATGTTCGTCGATTGGCTCAGATACGGCTGGCATGAAGCAGACTTACCCTGGAAGACTTATCGACCCGAAGTGTCTTCGGAGGGTGTTAGACATCGTTGCTCGGGTTGTAACCTGCCAGACCACAAGACCAAGTTTTGGTGGTCTAGCATGTCGGAGTCGGAAACTTACCTATGTGGTAGGTGTACGTGGAAGTTGAGCTGGGAAGAGCTATGTCCCAAAAGTTTCGAAAGTGCCGACACCAGGAGGGATTTCACAGCGTGTGCGAAAGAGCTAGGGGTCAGCAAACCATCGGGATCCGTGCCGTAGAAGTCGCGACGATGAAGCACCCGAATCTGGCAGAAACTCACCGCTAGTTGCGGAAACTTGTCTCGCACCTCCGAGCTTTTCTACTTTCCTATCATTACCACGCTCAGCATCAAGACAACTTCTGCAGTCATCCACCTGGAACAATGTGGTTGAAATTGCAAGCCATCCAATGGAATCCTCAGACTGGCAACTGGTCCAACGATTGAGAAGCGTCTATTCTCGACAGTCAGCACATCTCAACAATGGGTGCGTCCGGACAAGGAATTCAAATACTACAATGATCCAGAGTGGCGCAGAAATAGTCTAGACAAGAGAATCGCCCGCCACCGCCATCGGATGCAGAGCGACACAGACTATCGGAAGAGGAAACTAGCCATGGTGAAAGCCTGGCATCTTCAGCATGCGGGAGAAGAAACCTTCAAGAGAGAAAGAGGACTTCTCAGATGGTGCTATAAATATGATTGGTTCCGTAACAAGTTGCCTTGGAAAGCTTATATTCCGAAGCTGTACAAAGAGAAGGTTCAGCATCATTGTACGGGCTGTAAATTTGTTCCGCATGGGAAGAAGTTGTGGTGGTGTCACATCGACAGAAGCATGCATCACGAGCAGTCTGATACAAGCCCAGAGGATTCGAGTGCCACTGGAAAGCATATGTGTCCTAACCGTTACCTTAAGACCGGCTGGGAAAATGCAATTCCCCAAGGTTTTGAGGACGTCAAAACCATTAAGGAAGTGAGGGCACGAGCTAGAGAGCTCGGCATCGACATCGACGAGAAATCGGAGCAATAGAAGCATGTGTCAGATTAAACACTCCAGAGACAAGGCACCGCACACGATCCAAGGACCTGAGCTCTGTCTAGCGACTGAAACTCAAGTGATCTCGCCTATACACCTTTTCAGGCCCGAAATCAGCCACTATCACCAACAGGAGACATGAATAGGTCAACAGACACCGTCTGGGCTCAAAAGAGCAAAGTCCATGCAGTCTAGATCCTTCCAAGACATAACAATATGCTTGTGGACAACTTCACTATGGTCTAATCAGCCGCTCTCCATACAGTCACACAAGACACCACCGAGGACGACTGGTTGCGAGATGACCGGGACGACTCAGGCAGGAATATCTGTTCACTGCAACGATCAATAGATGCTGGTGGCCCTGATCTGTGCAAGAAGCTTAGCAGATATAACGCTCGCAAGGGATGTATTGAGCCAGAAGAGGGCTTGGAAACGCCTCAAAAAGTTAGCTTTGGCAGTGCCGCTATATGTCTGGCTCGATAACCTCCCTGCATAATCCATAAATGTAGCGTTGCAAACATCTACACATTTATGGTGTCGTTGGTATTGTAGTCACAAAGTCAATGACGGTGGCAAGGCGCGCTAAGCTGGAGTAGAATGGACATCGAGTTGGAACTCCTCTAGGATGCAGTGAACTTGTACCCGGCATCGAGATACTTGTGAGAAGGAAATTGATCATTCAATCAGACCGGGCTTGCTTCAATTACCTTAAGAAAATCTTTCATTCAAATCACCGAGCATATCTGGACCGAAACACGGTCAAGGACATCACCGCCAAGCAATCTAACAAGCCAAGGCCACCACTCTTACCACTGTAAACATGAGCTCACTCTTCTTCTGGACGACCAAATCAGTACAAGACAATGCCTGGCATCCCGTTCCAGGCCAAAACCCAACCAAATACGTCAGCAACCTGCCAACACTGATCAAGCGTCAAGACCTCGAAGCAGCATGCGTCGATATAGCGCCTTTCGTCGCCGGAGTAGGTGCATTAGCTTATGTACGCCAATTAAACGACTTCGGCTTCACTGCCACTGCCAATGTCTTCAAAAACCCCAAGACATTGATGGCCATGCATCGCACGACTCTGGTCGTTACACCAATAGTGCTGCTCTGTCAAGCAACTGGTGTCGACTACAGGAAGTTTATCCCGCGTTGGAGTCAGGAACGCGAGCGTGGGCGAGATGAGGAGATGGTACGGAAGCAAGTTGATTTTGGCATGCTTGCTGGTGTCGCGACATGGACGCTGCGTATATATGCTTTGCGTCGGGGACGAGCTTATTGGGCTCCTATTGATGTTGTTATGGGTGGAGCATTGGCAGATGTCATGCATAGGGAGTATGTCAGAGCCCACGAGTTCTAGGTGATCTCATGGTCGTTGTACAGGCTAGACCCATGTTTTGCAGACAATCATTCGTCACCAACAGCAATGGCGACCACGAAGTATGAGGCAATCTGCTCAAATAATCTCAGAGAATGTGGGAGAAGCGTTCACAGGGCATCTTTGCGCGAGCGTGACAGCGTGGATATGGATGTCTACAAGAGGTCGTCGATGTGGAATGAACGTGTGGTCTGTGCTCTTGGTCGTCTGGAAGTAGAGGGGTCAATGAATCATCACCATGACATGTTCAAAACATCCGAGGCTATCATTGGTATCGAATAAACGCGATACAGTGATAGAAACTAACGTGAATGATGGCATCCGCTACTGAGCGTGTCTTCGCGATACCCGAACTGCTGGAACCAATACTCCTCTGCCTTCTGGAAGACCTGTCACCTCTAGAATATCAAGAAGACCCACGTAACTCTCGCGTATACAACAATGCAGACATCTTACGACATCTTCTAAGCTGTTCACAAGTCTGCAAGCAATGGAATACCAGCATTCAGCATTCAGCGCCAATCCAACGAGCACTCTACCTACTTCCAGACCCCAACAGTAACCGAACATGGACACAAGACCATCGTGGCAAGAATGATGTTCACCCAACGACAAATCCACTACAACCACCCACACTAAACCCAATCATCCAAACAACATTCAAATCCTACCATTTCCGCTACTGGCACCTCAGTTTCGAAGCTAGTGGAAACAAACATTGCGCCTACATGATCATTGAAAAGCGGGATATTCCTGATTTCAAAGCTCGAGCGATAAGCGGACAAGGACGGAACATTTCAGACATGTTGCTTTCGCAACCACCGTGTACGGCTTTGGAAGCTACTATTTGGGATGAGAGGGATGAGACGAAGGATTATGTGGGGAGGACTATGGAGTTGAGTGATGCTGTGTTCAGTAGTGACAAGGGTTTGACCATTGGGATGGTGCAGAAGAGGGTTGCGGAGATGTTTGCTGAACATCCAGATGTCTCGGCTATAAAGCTGACGACGGTATGAGAACGAGCTTTGGAATACTATCGGAAAGGAGCTAAATCAGGATTTCCACCTCTATCATCTGCATCACCATGTCTTTGGTCCAAAGGTCTCACCATCCGCCACAGTCTTCCTGATTGCAGTACCCAAAGCATCCATGGTCTCAAACACACCTACATTGCCCCACCAATTTGGTACATCAACCTCTGGCAAAGTGATCGCGAAGAAAATCACCAGCGTTGCAATGATAAGTCCAGAGTCCAATGCGGCTGCAGTGATGTAGTTGTAGTTGCTCCACCAACCATTCCATCGTCGCCGGACCCACCAGTTGAAGATCAATCCTACCATTGCCCAAGACGTAAAGGAGAGAGGTGTGGCGGGTGGCAGCCATGACATTGCTCCAAGCATGACTGGAGCGTGTAAAAAGCGCAGTCGCTTGTGTGGGAAGAATCTGGTCAACGCATAGAACGCAATAGGCAGTAATGCGCCAACCAACCAGAACCAGTTGAATGCAGCATAGATAGAGCCAGGACCAAACATACGTTGAGGACCAATAACACCCCAAGTAATGCTGGAGGAGAAAAACGTGCGACCGTTCGGACAAGTAAAATGCGAAGCTTGGTTTGCAGCACAGGCGTTGTCGATGTTGCTCAAAGTCCAGTTCATTACAGCCACTTGAACAATAGAAGCCCACAATGACATGACTACCTGCGACCAGAAAGTGATGCGTGGAGGTATCTTCATATAGTGCGCCAACTTGAGATCCTGACTATAGGTTTGAGCTTGTCCAAGAACAATCGTGCTGTAGACTTTGAAGATCATGACTCCGATTGGGCGTCCCGGTATCATGAAGCCTGCCAGATAGGGTGAAATGACATTGAGCGATAGTTGGATGTTGGTGATACCGAGGATCATACAACATGGAATGATGAAGACGAGCGCGATGAGCAGTGATACAAAGTATGCCCACCAAGGACATTGAGAAGAATAGCCCAAAACAGTGGCAAGACCAAAGGCGACGGCTATGAGAAATAAGACACAATACCACCAGTCAGGAGCCTCACGGTACTTGGCCATGTGACGCATATGGACGTCCTGAGGCTCTTGTTTTCTCGCGAGACGTAATCGAGTCCAAAGCTCGTTACGGTGGTAGACAATGGTGTGGACGATTGCAGCTATCAGCGCTGCGAAGCTCAGACCGTAGTTTAACGCAAATGTCGGAGCGAGGAACATGGGCGAGTACTTCTGGTACTTTTCGAGATCAAAGGTATAGCCGGGACCAAGGATTTTGGTAACGTTGTACTTTGATTGTGTGTTGTCGAAAGTCGTGGAGGTGTTGATTGGGAGATAGTCTGAGTAAAGAGCACCAGTGTATGATATGCCTATGATCTGTCAGTCATCGCTGTATCTAAACGATAGTGGATCTGGAAAGAGTCTTCAACTCCAGCCTTGCTTTGCTCACCTAAAGTCGTGATGATTATAAATACTCCCAGTCCAACTATGGTATTGAGATGCGAGAATGTTGGGCTGAGTAACGGGTCACCAAGATACGCTGTGACGTACGTCCAGTCGAACGTCAACGGTACCAGCGATAGTCCAGTGAAGCCTCCGAAGAGCTGATTGATGGTAGCGTTGTTCGGTCGTATCCAGGTGACGAACGAGAAGACCGATAGACCTTGCCAGATGACACCAGGTATCCAGTAATAAGCAAAAGAGCCCAAAGCGACGTAGACGAAGAAGCGGTATTGAGAGATCTGCCACCCATCTGATTTGGCAGGGTCAGTTTTGCTCTTGTCATGTAAAGCGTATAGCAGAGTAGTCATGGAAAAGTTGGCAGGCCAAATCAGAGCCGCAGGCCAAACGAGAAAGCGTCTGAAGATTCCAGCAAAAGCAATTCCGATGACCTGAGAGCTCAGGGTGAACAATATCTGGAAGCCCCATCCCATGTCAAGGTTGTACAGCGACTTGGCTTTCAAGGCAAGAAGAGCATCAGTGCTGTAGGCATAACCATATGTGACATTGGCCATGAGGACGACCACAGTATGTTCCTTGATTGTGAATGGACCTGTGTTGAGTGACCATTCCAGGCCGAAAGTCTTGAATTTCCTGGTAGGAAGTACCTTTGCAAGAAATTGACCACAAGGATATACAACCAGCAGGATGACGACAGTGGGGATTGAGATTGCTGGACTCCGCATGGATAAAAACATGTTTATCCCACTCGAGAGAGTGACAAAGATAAAACCCAGAAGCCATGCTCGCACTGTGTTCGCAGTTTCTTCACCATCTGTTTCTCGAACGGCAGCGCGTACAGTCTCGTATGGTGATTCTTTGGTGAATGTGTCGTCAACCTCAAGAGCTTTCTCGACGTTACCAGTTTTTACGGCTTCGTCTAGATCTTGTAACTTATTGTCAGGAAGGTTCGGATCGTATTGGTGCACTTGTTGTAGCCTGTCGACATCATTGAGTACTCGGGCTTCCGGCAAGGCATCGTCCAGAGTTTCAACGACCTGTTCCACAATTCCATGGCCCCCTTTGGGCTTTGTGGACTTCATGCTTGGAAATATTCTGTTAGTAAAGAGATTGAAAGCCAATGCATACCTGGAGCGGCATCGAGTCGGAGTGCAAGGACATCGGAAGGCTCAATATATACTGGATGCCTGCTCCGTACGAACGGTCTCAGGAACTGATGCTGGCAATCATACGACGTTACATCGTGTCTTGTCCGAGATTGATATGTTTTCCCTATCAATTGTTCAATGGAGGACTATCAGTGGTCCGGCCGAGTAGTTATCCCACCGATAGGCCGACTCCACATGCGGGGGCCAGTAGCGCGTCAAAATATAGTGATTAGAGGGGCACAGCTCCGTCTAGGTCGTATCAAGCAGATAAAAGGAAGCCTTGCAGAACCTGAAACATGTTTGAATAAGAGGTTGAGATAAGACTTGGAAGAAGAAGGTCGAATTGAGTCGATCGTATAGCGTGAAGGAACGATGCGTGAGCATAACTTCAGAGATAAACTATGCCTAGACCAGGATTCAAAGATCATAGAACTTCCAAGCTGCTTTGTGACCAGGTCGCAGTTTCCTATCTTGCATCAAGGCCCTGAGGATCTCGATGGGCATCTCTCCTTCCTTCAAGATGCGGTCATGGAATTCTTTCTCCGGCATACCAGCACCCTCTACCATCTCTTTTCGCATAGCATAGATCTGCAGTGCTCCAAGCATGTATCCGGCTTGGTAGAGTGCGTTGTAATCGCCATTGAAGCTTCGTCTGACTTCACCTTCGGCGGTCGCTCTCTCGTGCCCAACTCTCTCAACCAAGTAATCGATACATTGTTGAGGCGTCATTTGACCCATATGGAACTTGAGACTGAAGACAATGCGAGCACAGCGATGCATACGCCAGAAGAGCATACCAATCTTCTCCTCTGGAGTACCAGCAAAACCACGATCCCACAGAACAAACTCCCAGTAGAAGGCCCAGCCCTCAATCCAGAAGGGTGTGGTAAAAAGGCTCCTGTAGGATCTGTATCGGGCGATCATATGCATCTGTAGATGATGACCAGGAATTAGCTCGTGAAATACTGTGCTCCGCGACATGGGCCTGTTGTTTCCACGCATAGACATCAACTTCTCCGAATGGGTCATAGTATCAGTTGGGTAAGAAACGATGAGATCCTCGCCTCCTAGAAAGAAAGGATTGACACGTTGCCGGTCGGGCTCCATCATGAAAGTTCTCCAACACTCTTCAGCTATGGCTGGAACTGTGACCATGTCGTGATGTTTGACGTATGCTACTGCCTCTGCAGACAGGTCGTGGACAAGACGCGTCTGCTGACCAGGCTCCACAAAGAGATTCTTGACGTGCTCAAGAGCAGCTTTCCAATCATTCCCGTATCCTAGTGTATTGGACGCCTTGATCATCTCATTCTCGCACCAGGCATACTCCTTGTCAGCGATCTTGATCAGCTCCTCAGGACTGTACGCAATGAACTGAGCATCGAGGTCAGCCAGGAGACCTGACCGCCCGACTGGCTGCCCAACTATGTCATCGGTAGAGGTGTCAGAAGGTTCTCCGACCAGCCTACTGGTCACAGTAGTTTCGAAGATATTTAGTCGCTGAAGTGCTTCTTGGAAGGGAGCAGACGTCCACCACGTGAAGTCTGGATCGTATCCCTTGTAGAAGTCCATCCACTCTTCCAGTGCAATCCTCAGCTCTCCGATATACTGCACCGCACGATAAGCTGCAAATCGTGCCGTTGGGTCCCCAGATAGAAGGCCATAGCTCGTGATTGCATGGAGCTTCTTCACTACATCTTCAGACGCAGCCGCAAGAGCCTCTGCTGCATATCTGCCTGTAGTTGGCACGACCTTTTGTCTTCGTTCCACAAGATCAACCAGCTTGGATGCAAATGGCTCAATGATAGACTCGAGTCCTTTGAGAGAGGTTTCGAATTCTTCGAGGCCTTCGAGCTGTCGGTTCAAGTACTTCTCTAGCAGTACATAGTCGATTTGATCTTCGGGATCCAGATGGTCGAATTGGACAGCTGCAAGTTCGACTGATTTATCGCGAAAATACTTCTCCAAGCGACTGATGCGTGTCTTTGAGAAGTTTATTTTGTAGAATTTCTCAATGTCTGAGACGTCTGCTGCGACACACCCAATCATGAGACTGATGAGTCCAGAGCTGGCGCGTCCATGAGCTGCGGCTGGCACTCTGACTCTCATAGTGCTTAGAAGAGAAGCGAGGAGTTAGGTTGATGCTCAGCGCGGTATTGTAAGTACTCTTCCAAGCAAATGGAATGAGATGTGAGAATCTCCATCCTATCAAGCCCGCCACGTTACATCGCAGGAAAGCGCGATGGCTCCTCAGGTCAACCTCGGTTAAATTGTCGTATTCCTTATCGCGGCGGCGATAATGCTTCCATACAATATATCACACGATCGAGGCAATCCCGATGATCGTACTCGAGTAAATTGTTGATACGAGCTGATAGGAGACACCATTTGGAAAGTGTCCGACGAAGCGACAATGAGCGACTGCGTGGCCTGGCTCAACCCAAGTTCACGTTTGGCACTCGTTGAGATGATATGTTCTCAACAAGAACAATCTGTTGAGGACACTAAACGCGTCTAACACGTCTGTCGACGTTGCTTCCTTGATACTCGAACCAACACGTACATCAGCTTTCACTGCTCTCTCTCTGGCTCTGCACCCAAAGACACCCTATTAATATCGAACACCTCGTTAGAGTCGTGGTCCGACATGATTTTGTCGATCGTCCCGCCGCTTGCCAGTCTCGCCAATACATCTGCATAGCCATCAGTCGCCAGCAAAGACTTATGTGACTGGCTGCCACGTCCGCTGGCACACAGTGTCTGGAACACGTGTAGCAAATGCTTCGTATGCGTTTTGTCGAGTCGTTGCTCTAGCGCTTGAACACCGTCTATTACACACACCACGTCACCAGAGACTACGGATAACACATCTTCCATCACGCCCAGCAGCTCCAAAACCGGGGCATCTGGAACGAAGCATGCACCCAATCTTGCTGGCGATACATCTCGGTCACTGAAGAACTTCTCGGGAACAAATCGAATGGCCTGCGCTACCATGGATTGAAGCAGTAGAGATAGGCGCTCCTGAGCTGTCCACTTTTGTCTGAGCTCCAATGCGCAGAAGTGTGATATAACTTGGAACCCAAAGTTATCGGCTGCTGCGGTAACGTAAACTGTGGTGAGGGTGTTCTGAGATGGTATCGGAGTGTCCGAAGGTCCTTCTACCCACAAACACGTCATATTCGCTTCGTGTAGCAGCTGCTTGAGTCGCGTGGCCACCTGGAAATCCACGTGAGCTCTGCTCGCTCTAGGAATGAGATGTGTCACATCTTCGTCGTGCTTGAGTAACAATGAACGAATGGCAGCGTGACTGTTGAGCAGATCTCGTTGTAGATATTGGACTGCTCGCTTGTCGGAGAAGACCTGCTCACTTTCTGACATTTCGCCAGGATCCGGAGAGTCAAGCAGCATTGCAGCAGCATTGCTTGGAATAGCAGTCTTGAAGTCGGCCTCTTCCAAAAACTTCTGCCCACTGGATCCCAAAGCCTGCAACATAGCCATGATCTGGGAGGCTGCTAGATCCGATGATGCCTCCCTCTTTGCCACAATGGTATTGAACATGTGGTCGATCCGTGTCGCCCGCTCCAATCTGGCTTCGCGCTCGAGTTTGCCGGAGATCACGTTCATTTTACGTTGGTGAGCCGTGAACAGGTTGTCGAAAGCGTTTTTGTCAAAGGAGTTAACCAGGCGTTTCCATCCAGATGCTGACCATTGCACGAACAGCTTCGTGAAAAACTCGAAGACAACAACATACAAGTCGCGGATGTATTTCTGCATAAACCAGTTGTTGCCGTGCTTTTCCATCAGTCGCCTCCAGTATGCAATTTCTTCGCATAGTTCGTTGATACTGCCTGAGATTCCTTCTGCTATCTTTTCGTGGTTGAGGGAAGCCTAACTCGATCAGGAAACGTACCAGCACCCATGGCACGACGTGGAAGTCTTACCTTGACGATTGAACTAAGCGATCCAGCTATCAAACTGACATACTTGTCGTCCTTTGGAATGATTGATAGCAAGTCACTGTGGTCGTCGCAGCTCTTGGCTACTCGTGCAAACATATTCTTGAGTTTGCCCCTTTTCGTGTTGTCCCGCTTGTCTTGCCAAAGACGTGATGCGGGCTGTACGGCGTTGTGCACTGATGAAAGTGCAGGTGGGCGGGACCGCACATCTTCTTGTTGGTCTTTCGGCAGCTTTGAAACGAAATTTTCCCATGCAATGGCAAGAGCACAACTCTGCTCGGCCAGAACCTGGTCTTCATCAGGAACACCTCTGGAAACTTGACATCAGTTTCTTGTCGCTGCCGTCAGACTTGTACTGTGCTTACTCAGCTATATGGGCTGCATCTGTAAAAAGCAGCGCCCACTCCTTCCCTCTCCTTGCTCTATCGTTGTCCGCTTTTCTATCTTGCTCGACCTTGACCGCAAGGCTTTGAGAAAGAGTATTATCTGGTTCCTTGATCTTCCACTCATCGCTGAACGATCTCACAACGGCCTTCTTGTATGCCGGCTGGTGAGTTATCGCATCGAACATCTTCGATATCTTCTCGTAATGACGAGGGCTGGCTGTGAGGTCTTATCATGATGGGAGAAGGCCAGTTTCGCAAGGGCCTGCCACACAGCCTCGAAGGACTCTGCGTGGCATCCAATCACGCCATATCATGTATCGCAGCCCGCGTTGCTTACTGTATCGCGGGGTCTGTGCAGATCTCCAATATACCCTGCAGAGTAGGATTTCACGTACTCACGCACAGGAGCCTTTGCGGTAGCAGGCTGCCCAGCTTGACAGAAGATCAGGTTATCTCGTCCAATCATCCTTGTTCTGCATATTATCCCACTGCCTGATGCAATAGTATTGTATGTTAATCTATATGCTGAACTCGTGGCGTCGAGGTCATAAACCAAAGGTCAGCCCGGTGCCGCTTCATGCGTGCTTCGTTCTTTACTCCTACGACTGCGAAGTTCAGTCATGAGCTATACCATGTCATTATCGCGGTCTCCCTCAATACATTCCGAGCGGTTTCAATCTGGAGACAGCGTATCGTTGGATTACGATCGAAGATCTTATCGTAAGTGTTCCTGTCTCATGGTCTTGCATCGAGCTCATCAACATTACTCAGATGAAACCGAATATCGTCCTAGACATTACTCAGACGAACCTGATTATCGCATCAGGCGCCAGCGAGACCCTCCTACATATCGCACGGGCTCCTCTGGTCCCATCAGTTACAAACTGAACCTAAATTACAAGGGGGCCCGTGATAACGAGGTGCTGCTCTCTTCAGCTTATGTGAACGACCGACCGTTCAACCTACCCCCAGTCTGCGCATCGGAAGACAAAAAGCAAACTTCGAAGGAGCCGGTTCGCACTGATCATGCCTTTGAAGTTGTTACCGATGCTTTCGTCAAGGATATGGAGTCCCGTTACAGTTCTAGGGACAGACCAGCAGACCTCACGAGCGACGAGATGATGCAGGATGTGGGACTCTTGTCCCTGACGAAAGTCTGCCGTACACGCCTGATCATCCGATCCCCGCAACTACGCCAGGCTCTCGGCCTTATCATAAGATACTACCCTGGCAACTCCTGGATCTCAGATCCATCGGCGACTGTTATCATCTTCGAGCCGTACAGTGTACTCTTACATCATTTCGACGAGATAGAAAGTTTCATAGCACGCGAGTCTAAAAGGATTCCAAACTCAGAAAACGATGACGCTACAACGCAGATCGATCGAGACGATACTGTGCGCGATATGGTTCTCCTATTGGATTTTCTCAGGCCTTTGCACGTAAGCGTCATCACGCCCGCCGTGAAATTCCTAGCGCATGATGTGCCTACGATCAATTTTGATATGCTCTGGTATCTTTTCCGTCCTGGCACAGACGTGTGGATCCAGGAGAAGGACACTGTATCCATGGCAGTCGTCCATAAATTTAAGTACAAGCGAGATGACAAGAAATCGAAGTGGAGCTCGACAGAATCCTCCGAGTTTTCGCTGCATCTTTGGCGTCTCAGTACAGACGGAAATCGAGTTGCTCGTACATCTGTCAAGCACAAGTTCGAACGCTTCCCCGGTCAGATGGAGATAAATGCCTTGGCTGTATGTCCTGTATCCTACTGGGATGCCACGGATCATGGCGCTCGACGCCAAAGTACGCTTGCCAGAAATCGATTGCTTGAGGAAGTCATACGCGAGGGTAGCTTACACGTTCATTACGACGAACCCAACAACATCGACAGTGTGGTAAGTTGAAGGAAACACCAGGGATTCTTGAGATCTAACAACCTTATAGATGCCAGGCAAAATGGTTGTCGACTTTCTCCGCCCTCGACCTATTGATACTCCGATGGGATTCTCTTGGCCACGCTTCGACGACTTGAAAGATCTTGACCCTGCACTGGAGAGCTACGACTATATATTTCTGAGCCACTCCAAGCCCCTGCCTCCAGAGCCTCAAACTTTAGATGACGATGATTGGGGATTCAGCTCAAAGAAAAAGAAGGTAGTACCAACGGTTGACTCACAAAAAAAGGCTTTACTCCTCACCACTCAGATGACTGAACATCAATTACTCCTCTTGCCTTACCGTGTGCCAGCGTTTTCGTTGAATACCAAAAAATGGCGTGAGTCTTCATTCAATCCATAGAAGCTTGAAAGCTAACGAAATATGCACCAAAGATGCGATCAACACAGCTTATATGAGCAAAGTTGAACCGTCAAACGACAGTATCAACAATCTGGTGATGTCTGAGTCCGCACTCAAGACCATCACAGCGCTTGCCTCGCGACAAGATCGTAATACAGCCAAGGCGACATGGTCGGCGGATTTTATCCAAGGGAAGGGAATTGGTCAGATCATACTGCTTCACGGTATTTGCTCCCGTCACAATATGTAGACAACATCTCTAACAGGACCAGGGCCACCTGGAGTTGGGAAGACCTATACTGTCGGTACGAAACATCCAGGCTCCAATTTGCTAAACTCGCTGACTGTCATGCAGAAGCTGTATCTGAATGGCTAAGGCGACCTTTCCTTCCTCTCACTGTCGCCGATTTGGGTACCATCGAGACAAGCATCGAACAAAATTTGACCACCTGGTTCGATCTCGCTGAAGTCTGGAATGCAGTTCTCCTAGTAGACGAAGCAGATATTTTCCTCGAACAACGTAAAAACAAAGATTTATATCGCAACGGACTAGTGACAGGTAACAACTCCTCGAGACAGATTTCTAAAACATCTAAAGAAACAGTGCTAACAACTCTGACAGCATTTCTCCGCCGCATGGAATATTTCAAAGGCCTCCTTTTCCTCACCACAAACCGCGTCGGTCAAATCGACGACGCTTTCATCTCCCGCGTGCATGTCGCAATTGAATACCCAGCCCTGACTCCTTCCTACCGCTCCCGCATCTGGAAAGCCTTCTTCGCCAAACTGCACACTGAGCGTAAAGGCAAGATCAAGGTATCCCCAAGAGCACAAGCATATGTATTGGGCAGAGAAATGGAATTGAATGGGAGAGAGATACGCAATGCTTTGCAAACTGCTATCGCGCTTGCAGAGTATGAGGCTAGGACGCAAGAGGGGTTAGAGGGGGATGAGATGGTCACGGTGGAGCAAGGGCATTTTGAGGATGTTTTGGGGATGTGTGAGAGTTTCCATAAATATGTGGGAAGTATCAGAAGGGAGGATGAGAAGAAAAGGGCGAGTGGAAGGGGTGATCGTAATGATTATGGTGATTAGTGAAGAGAGAGGGAATGTTGTTTGATGCTGTGTAGAAGCCATGTCACGAGTTGTGAAGAGACAATACAGTGTAGTCCATGAACCAGATCTGTAGGCTACCTTGTAGTCATGACCCATCGAGGCCAGTGGCATCCCGCAAGTACTCCCTTTAGTCGAAGAATAATAATCACGATGCCGAAACTAAAAGCACTTGGAGAGGAGAGCTGGCGGCTTGGCATGACGCGTGAGGCCGCGCCTGCCTTGTTGCCTTCATGCCACCTACCTAGCTACACCACTATCAACACTATCACCTCCCTCGATACGTTTCCATCGTATGTTCGCTGTGATTCAATTGTCTGTATAACCTGATCTTGAGTGTGTATTCCCCCTACAGGGGCACGTATGTCCGGGATGGTCCGTCTTCGCCCTGTACCTTGATATGGTAAAGTGTTGACCGCTCCTATCATCCAACACAACTTTTCACACTCCAAGAGCTCAACTTCTCTCGGTGAAAATTGGCCGCTACATGGCTCGAGTCTCGAATAACTTCCGTGTTTCGAGAGCATAAGTTGTCAGTACTATAAGGCGCAGCCATGATGCGATCCTGCAGCAGGACAAAAATAGTATCTGGCTGAAAAAGCCCGGCTGAGATCCAGATTCAAGCCAGCACTCGGCAGAGTGTTTAAGACCATCAACCCACCATGAAGGTTATGTCTCCAACAAACTCGTCCTGCATACCATGCCTATTTTATTACCCGACAGATTGTTGAAGAACATTACTATATTATGATGGCCTGGTTGGCAAGCGGCCTCTATGGTTTTTGTCTTCCTTTTATGAGCACTTCCGAGCTACTCCGAGTCTTCTTTCTGTTCCCTCTGGTGTCAGTAATCGATCTTGCTCTTGCGCTGAAGCTGGAGTCGTCGATGGACCGATTCTGGAGTCATTTTCTGGATGACAAACATTATACACCCTCGGCGTGGGAGGCGATCTTGAGTTTTGCACCATTGGCTATCTTTGTTCCGCCAATCTGGGGATTCGTGCTTGTTGTTCGTATGCTCGTGGAATGGGGCAACTGCACACGCCTTTATTGATCAGCTGTACGGAGGTGACCTACACAGCATGCGAGCCAAGACTACGAGTTTCACATTCGCAGTCTGTGACGGTTTGCAACCTCAGTACATATATATTATAGTGATACTTACGGTTCTCGGATCTAGCCAAATTGTTTATTGGGATGTACGAGGCGATCACCTGGAAACCATGCCACTAGTCAAGCATAAACAATGTATTGAGATTGATGTATTAAATCTGTAATCTGCCTAATAGTCATGCCTCATCAAAACCAGTAAACAACCTGCGGGTATCTTTTGTGAATGAAAAGCAATGTCATCAAAACAACGGCCAACGCCAAAGGAACACTCGTCTCTTTTCATCTTCTTTTCCGTCTTTTCTTTCTTTCTTTCTGGTCAACTGTGTCGATGGACTGCCGATTTACCCGGCAACAGTCACGATAGGTCTGCGATATGCCTCATACTCAGGTGGCAGGTCTGTGAACTCCGGAGTCTCGAGATCGTTGTAAGACCAACTGCCTCTGTGCTCAGCAGCAAGAAGCTCATCTTCATATCTGAATTCCGCCAACTGTTCCTCAATAGCAGACGAGTTTCGTGATGCAACGTCAACTTCACCCTTACCTTCAGCCGAGATCTGAAGCGGAAGCTTCAACTCAACAGAAGGGAAACCAACACCAGCAGAGTGAATGCCGAGCGAGAGGTTCAGCGAATATGTGCGTGAAACAATGCAACCATGGAACGTAGGTACGAAATGCTTATCCTTTGGAAGTGCGACTGGAACCACAATTTCTGCGGTCCAGAAGTTTTGGCCCTTGTAGTTTGTGCTTGGGCTGGGGTATTTAGGGATTTCTTGGTGGGAGAGGCCAGAGTCGCGACGGGTGAGTTCTTCGTGTGTAGCTGACTCTGTTCGTGAGGTCCACTCTACCGAGCCCATGCAGCGTGATGAGAGTCCAATGTTTATTGAGTGCGAGCCTTGTCTGTGATCGAAGAGAACGTCCTTCTTCTTGGGAAAGTCCATGCGTGCGCCAGTAGCATACCAGGTTGTGGTCTTGAGTTTGCTGCTCAGGCTTCCGAGACGGGGTGGTTGTGACTTTGCGTCTGCTGGATCAAAGCGTAGTTTGACAGTTGCAACTGTGCTAACGGTTGTATCTTCGGGGTTGTATGATTTGGGAAGGCGCAGTGACTTTGGCTGCTCGGCCTCGATGATCAGGGTGCCGAGTTTGCCTTTGAACATGCCCTTTTTGATGGACTTTTCGGATCTCAAAATGTAGTCGCTGTCGCCGAGAATGTTGACTGGTGGCTGTTCATCCACGGTAGGAACAATGCGAACTGTCTTCATCTTCGTTGCCAAGTTCTTTGGAACAGTGCTAATTTCGTTGGCTGCGGTGATGCGAACAGCGATCTGGTATTGGATCTTGGCCATGTCTGGACCCATGTCGTCGTGAGATGAAAGAGTACCCAAGCTTGGTGGCAGCTGTAGATGGCAATCACGGATCGATTCGTGCTGGACTTCATGCTTGCAAACACGAGGAAGTAAGTGTTGGGGGACAACAAAGACAAAAGGGAAGTCGTAGGTTCGTCCTGGCTCGAGGATTCTTGGTTGAGGATAGCTTGATTCTGAGATGGGTTGTCGGAGTTTGAGGAATTGATGGAAGGCGGAAGCACCGCCGGCCAAACCAGGTGTAGAAGGCATCTTCTCCAAAAACGTCTTGGTAGTGCCTAAGTATGAGGTCAGCTAATGGCCATGTGGAAGTGGAGCAACGTCGCAAAGCATACCGATAAATTGAATGTCAATTTCCTCGAACCTCGTGCTGTGAGAAACGGCGATCTCGACCTTGCCGGAAAGCTTATCTAGGGTCGAGTATGATGAACGCTCATCGTTAAGAACAATGTTGATGTGAGGCTTCGATCCCAATGCTAGCGTGCGTAATCTGGAAGCCATGACACCATGGGAGGATGCATAAGATGAAGCGGAGGACATGATGTTGGAGTCGAAATACGACGAGCACTCTGCCGGACAAAGGGCAACCAATGGGAGACTCGAGGTGCGGGGGATAGCTTCTGTATGTAGATGGTACAAATATATAGGTATCAAAATTTGACTGCTCGACGAGGAAGGCGACGAGCGATGGAAAGTGAAAAGCGAGTACTGTGGACCTACCTTGACGTGAGAGCGTCTTTTACTTATGTGATCTTGCGATGTCGACCAGAAAATTTGAGTCACCTTTCCCGATGGCATGCCACGCCCTGCTTGATCAGCGCGCCCTGCCTTTGACAAGAAAGGCGCAAGAAGATGCCTTCGGTGTAGAAACGCTTTAGCCGGATGTAGACACGGGACACCGCGCCCTTGTTGACGACAAAAAGTCTCTGGGGAAAGCTCCGATCGGCAAGCGCTTCCCCCATGTGTTTCCCGTCCTCGAATGCTCTACACATTCTTCTCCGTTTATGAACAGCCTACCAGTTTACTGCATGCTCAATCTGCTTTTCTGGATGGAATGAGAAAATCTGTGTTCTATCTGAATATCTCTTGGACGCGTACCGATGCCGATGCTCACTACCGCTCTTTGTTTTGGCTTGTGAACGTGTTCTTGTCCGCTAGGCATCTAAAGGAAAGCACCTCTCAACAGAACCTCTAATAGTAGGTATAGCCTGAAGATTAGTCAATCATGATCGCTAATAGGAGGTGCTGCCGGCCAGGTGGTACTAGGTTTATTGCATGCCATCTCGCATCATCAGACTTTTCATCACCTACTGGAGCATCGTATGACAACGCTTACAGATCGTGAGATCAGCCCTGTAGGGTTGTTTCCAAACAATACTTTCTACATGAACGGTCTCGTGCTGCTTTGCAGGAACTTCAAACATAGAATGTTCCCCGATTGGAGTCTCTGAGGCTACAAACAACTGCTCTAGGAGTTCTTTGTTTCTTGCGCCGTTCGCGGAGACGGCTGTGGCTTGCCATGACAAAGCAAGAAGTTTGCCGACAAGACTTTTCCGACGGGAAACAGGCAGCCTCCACGTTCCAACCCACCCTGACCTTCTCCTTAACCGTCTTCGGGGTCCGTTATCATCTGCTTTTACTCGATGGGCTTACCCCATGCCGTGCTTGCCGCTCCTTTCTTATGGAATTCTTACCAAGCAACGGCTCACTCGACATCATACAGAAAGCCTCTCGTGTGGACATACCGTACAAGGACAATGACTCAGAAGACTGAAGCCTCTCTTTAGGCTGCCAATTCAATAGCTCGATAACATCGTTTCTTTGTCATCTCTAGAGATGAATGATCAGCAGGAGTCATCTCAGCTCCCAAGCACCCCGCATGTCTGGGACTCTGGGCTGGAGAGGAGATCTGGGGATCATCACAAAGCAACACGGTCCGCACACCCGATTGAGAGCAGACTGATTGCCGAAATGGCGCTAGTGATCGGTCCGTAGGTTGACGACGTCTCGCACCTGGTCACTCTTCTGCCTACAACTGACCTGCATATACCGACATCTGACAATAAGCACGAGATCATCTGATCACGTCAACCAGCTCGAGTAGACTACACGCCAAGACTACCCAGGACTTACCCTAAACTCACCAATATGTCTGGCTGGGCACGGATAAGAGGCCTCAACCCCTCATTGACAAGCACTCCTGGATCCTCAGCTAACATGTGAAATACAGATGCTGTCTTGACGTCCAAGTGGAACAAGCCTTTCCCGGTGACCATGATCCCCTCGGCCATCGGAGTCTACATGGCTATTTACTTTGCTGAGAAGCAAAGTGAGCGTCAGAGACAGATCCTGGACGAGATCAGAGCACTTGGCGAGAAGGATATCGAGGCGGTCAAGGCAATTGCGAGTAAGCCGCGATAAGTCTGGAAACTTATATTTTGGAGAGCAAGTTGTTGTAAGGCACCAGTAACCTTGATGGATAGGTGGGTACGATACGTACCATCGACTTGGTGTTGCCCAAAGCTAATCCTAGAAGCAGACTGTCCAGCGTCACAACAATCATTGTACATGAGTCGGAGCATTTTCATACTATGATTTACGTGTGCGTATAGTATCTCCATCTACGTTGCTTGTATATATTGGTCCTATATATCTTATCACTCTGAGCCGGCCTAAAAATCGGGTTTCGAGCACCCAACGTTCATATGCAAAGAAACATTCACAGCAGATGTGCTCGAGGGACATCGACAAGCCAAATACTAGAGTCAACGTCGTATGACACACAAAGCATCAGGATATTTGTATGATGTATCCATGGTACCAAACTCCTAGGAAAAGGCGGTAACTCCCCAACCCTTGACCATCATGATGCAGCAAAGTCTCGAGTCTCAACCCTACAGCTTCGCCTTGCCCTGCATCTTTTTGAAAATGGGTTCCATCTTGGTAGCCTTCATAACATCCCCCTTAACCTTCAACTTCCCACTCATAAACAATTTTTGCGCATTCGCTTCTCCCTTGACCAATTTCTCAAAATCGGCATCGCTCAACGACATTGTAACTGCAGATTTCTTGCCATCGGGGGCTGTGCCTTTGCCTGCTTTGCCGGATTCTTTCAGATCGATGTGCCAGGATTCTTGGGCGCCGGTGCTGTTTTTGAGGGTGAAGGCGAAGATGGCACCGCCTTTTTTGATGGCGTCTTCGCGTTCGGAGGAGGAGGTTAGGGCGGCATTTATGGCGTCGAAGGCGGAGGATGAGGGGAACTTGGCTATGAGTGTCGGGTCAGTATGGCCTTGTGCTGGTCGAGGATGGGGGAGATGAAGCCTACGATCTGCGATGGACATTGTGTTGTTTGTGAGGGGAGGAGTAGATGTCGGATTGTTCGTGTGAGAGCTGTAGAGGTGGTTGTGATAGTAGAACGACGAGAAGATGTAATCGAGTATGGATATCAGATGGAGAAGGAGCACTCCAAGTCTTCGAGAGCTCATCAACACGCGCATACCAAATCTGGGGAGCCGAGGCACCGATTGTCATGTGAATTTCTTGGCAATGACGGCACCATTTGTCTGTTTCACTTTCTGGCGCTCCTTCATGTGAAGCCTCTCTTCTTCATGTGAACTCTTTTTCTTCATGTGATTCCATCAAAGTATCTCACGATGATTTTAAGATGGTGGCATTTGTGCAACAACGGTCTATGCGAATAACAAGAGACATCATAACTCGTTAATGGGACAAACTAGTATGCCCGACCAACTTCGACCATCTCAGTCGCTCCAGCAGCTTCATCCTGCCTTGTCATAGTAGGTCTCAATGGTGAAGCATACAGAGGCGGTGCCGTGTCAACGCTACTTCGCTGCTCACCCTCAGCATCAACAACACGTCTCCAATGCAAAAGCTCAGGATCCATGCGATAGCTTCCTCTCCATCGACCATACGCTGGCGGTGGAGGCCGAACGATAGCCGGACTTTCTTGTAAAGCCCTCTCTACGTCCTCATCATCGGCTTCGTATTGCACCATAATTGGACTGTTTGGGATCAAGCTTTGTTCTGCCTCTGTTGGATGACCAGCTCGCCATCTTGAGTCTCCGACATCTGCATCTTCGGACTTGTCTTTGTACCGATTGATGGCTTTATGCAGGCGGACAGAGAAGAGGAGGATGAAGCCGGCCACCACGACGAATGTTCCGATTATACAGACATGGACGCTGGTGGGTATATCGTTGACTCTGGGTATCGCCATTGCCACATCTTTCACCATGTCAGCTTGGTTCTGGACCTATACAACGACCACACACTCACACATGCTTAACGCTACGATAAGTAGAACACAGAGTATACCCGTCATGATGGATGTATTGCGTATCTCGACACATCGACGGCACTTTCTTCGTCGTCGAGAACTTGGTCGTTGTTGCCGCGTCTGAGTTTCAGGGACCTCGGTGCACTCTGCATTCGTCTGGGTACACAATGGTGATCTGTTTGCCACAGCATCTGGCACTAGAATAAGTGTATCGGTGTCTGCAAGTGGCAATGCCAATGCTTCTCTGCTGATAATAGACGACTGTGATAGCGAGCATCTCCTTGACAGCCTCGAGTGATGGGCAGTCCCCTGTGCTTTTCGTCAGCGATGTGAATATCTCCAAGGCTCTGAGCATTAGCTTACACCTAATGAGAGTGATCCTCTAGCACTACGTAGAGGTGTGTATGATGCAGTGGAATCCTGTCGACTATGGGCAGACGTTGATGAAGCTGGTGAATCGTCTGTTGAACCAGACGGCGACACTCTTCGGGACCCAGACTGCAGAGATTCTGAAACGTGGGTATCGACACGAAGAGTGCTTAGTCGACTTTCTCGACGAGCCCCTTGTATAGAGCTGGTATCTGTATCTGCTCGCAAATCCCTGCACTCGATGTGCCTCAAAGGTGTCCTCGGCTCTTTGTTGAGTGAAGGTGTTTCTGTAGGAGCATATTCCATCATGCTCGATCTCATGCTTGGCGACATCGATTTTGTTACAACTGATGTGATGTACTTTCCAGACGATAAAGCTGAAGTGTTGACGAGAGTGTAAGCAAAGGGTTAAAATTGTTGTGTTTACCTGGCTGGCCCCCTCTCATCCCTGCGCTTCGGTCGACCTTCCACTTTCCCTTATCTCCCTTCCATGCCACAAGAAGACCACCCCAAATCCTTCAACCAGAACATCAAGATAGATGATTAAACTTACTACAATCAATGAAACACATCTCTGCGATTCCTAGTTCCTTCCATGTCACATAAACACATACACCAATACTTGTACACAAAAGAGCTTGTGTTGTATATCATCACCATTCACCTCACCAACCATCAACTAAAACCCTTCACTTCCACTCAATATACATAACAACCCTAAATCCCAATCATCACTGTACTCGGGTGAGCGGTGTAACAGCTTACACTCACACCTCTTTACAAACTTGGCAAATAAAACCACCGATCAAATCCCGCTGTGTATTATTCTTAAATTTGCTGAAATAGCAAGCCTAATGTCCGTCATTGGGTGTACTTTGATCAAGGGATTGCAATGGGGTTTTTCCGGAGAAAGCTTTGGCTTGCTGGGTTTTTGCTAGAGGGGTGGTTGATGTTAGTTTGTTTTGGTGGTTGAGATGGGGTGGAGGTTGTGTGGTTAGAGGTGTTTTGATAGAGGAGGGTGTGTTGGGTAAGTGTTCTTTTGTTTGTGTTGGTTATAGTTATGTCACTACTGATATTGTGGAGCATGTATAACCTCGCCCTGCTGCTCATAATCTTATATACCTTTGAAATCAAGCTCACAGATAATAACAATGAACTGGAACATTACAAGGGGAGAAGTAACACATAGCAAAAGAAAAAAAAACACATATTGGAAATAAGATTTAGAAAAAAAAATTCATTGCATTGCTCAAAAACAGTATAAACAACAAACACCAGTACTAACCAAAACTGAAAAAGAGCTCAGACTAGACACACACACTTCCTCTAAAGAAGTCTACCAGGCCAACGACAGTGGAAGCAGTACCAGAACTTAAACTTATGATCCTGGAAAAGAGGAGATCCACAGCAAGTCCATGTAGGGTGGGGTTTGCCAAAATCATTGTACTTAGCAGCCTTAGCCTTGGTCTTAGTGGTAGTCTTGTTCCTTTTGCTGTAGCTGCCCATTGCGTTGTATGTTTAGCTGTTGTGTTTTGTGTAAGTGGGTGTTGTTTGAGTGTTGCTAGGTTGAGAGTGAGAGATTTTGGATTTACAGGAAGGTAGGAATAGCTTTATAGATACTTGAGGGCCTAAAGATGGAGTAGAGGTGGTGAAGGTGGGATAATGTGGTTGATGTGCAGTACAAAGCAACATGGTGTATTCTTTAGAAGAAAACAAAGGACTTGGACAATTTAACGGACAAAAGACAACATGGATGTAAGGATGGATTGTACAATTAGAAGCATGAAGTGCATGGTTGAAAGGAGGCATTGTATAGTCAAAAGAAATGTCGACAAAGATGAGAATAAATGAGATAAATCTACTATCCCTATTACCAAAACCAGACCAAATTCGTAACGAGCTAATCAGCTCCCTCTCTATTTAACAAAATCCCCCAACTCAATGTTAGGAATGATATAAGGCTGCACATCATCCCTGTGCATAGTCCTCTGCTCATAAGCATAAGCCAAGCCAATCAACTCAGCCTCGCTAAACTTCTCTCCCATGAAACTAAGTCCAAATGGAACTTTAGGACCAGTCTCCACAAGTGTCTTTCTCGCATTATACGTGACGTTCCAATCGGCGGGGTAGAAACCCATGGGAACAGTAACCACAGGACTTCCTACCAAAGCAGGGATACCGGGGGACAACTGAGTAGGCAACAACACAGCGGAGACGTTGTTGCGGGACAGAGCGCCAAGAATACCGCCTTCACCGCCGTAGTAAAGGTTTGCGTTGTATGCAGCCCAGAAACGAGGGTCGCTGTTGTTCCATCCTTGGTTGAAGAGAGCATCGTCCCAAACGGCAGTATCGCGATCCGGCCAATCCTCTTGAGCGAATGCATGAGTGAAGTTTCTGACTTCAGCAAGGTCGGTAACGTTGTTGGGGTTATAGCTCAACTCAGAGAGATAGGTGTGTAGGTTTGTGAGGAAATCAGCGTTGAGGACCAGAGTCTCGTTGTTATCCTTGACGTATTCAGGGAAGGCGGTGAAGTTTGCATCGACGATGGTTGCGCCGGCTCGCTTGATAATAGCGATGGACTCGAGGAAGGCGGTCATTACTGGTGAATCGATGGGGCCGTAGATGTCGATGACGTTCCAGGCTACACCAATGCGCTTGCCTGATAGGGCCGAGTAGTCGCAGGCAGCTACGTAGTCAGGAAGAGTGCCATTGTTAGGAATGGCAGAGGTGTAGTTGTCGTTGGAGTCGACACCAGCAATTGCTTGGAGGAGGTAGGCTGCATCCTTTACGGTTCTTGCCATCGGGCCAACGGTGTCCTGATGCTCGGAGATAGGAATGACGAGGTATCTGCTAGTAAGACCAACAGTAGGCTTGATACCGACAAGGTTGTTGACGTCCGAGGGAGACAGAATGGAACCAGATGTCTAGCACGAGTCAGAATCTTCGTAACCATGCTGTATAGATGATAATTTACCTCAGAGCCAAGAGCAGAGAGAGCCAGACCAAGCGAAGAAGAAACACCCGAGCCACTGGAAGAACCACTAGGGTCTTGGTGAGGGTAGTAAGCAGCTTCAGTCTGTCCGCCATATGCAGACCAGCCATTGGTGCTGTTGTTCGAGCGATAGTTGGCCCACTGCGAGAGGTTGGTCTTGCCGAGGATAATGGCGCCAGCCTTTCTCAGCTTAGCAGCCAGAGTGGAATCATGAGGAACCTTTGCGCCGAGCAGAGCGAAAGATCCAGCTGTGGAGTCACGTCAGACGATAGCTCTCTCTACACAAGATTCGAAACTTACCAGTGTTGTTCATCTGATCAGCGGTAGCAATGTTATTCTTGATGAGAATAGGCAAGCCATGAAGAGGTCCCAGAATAGTACCGTTTGCTCGCATCGCATCCAACTCGGCAGCAATTGCCAAAGCATCAGGGTTGATCTCAGTGACCATGCGGAGAGTGCTGTTGACTTCCATGATTCTGGCAGAGTAGGCCTTGATTAGGTCCACACTGGTGAATCTACCAGACTCCAGACCGGTGGCGAGGTCTTCAGTCGTGACATTGATAAGAGAGGGAAAGTCTCCAAGTCCAACCGAAGCATTGGTGTATGGGGTCACCAAGCCAGCAACAGCGCTGACCAGGACAACACCCACAGACAGCGAGCTCAAGAAACGCATTGTTCGAGGTATGCGTAAGTCGACAAGATAAGTCAATAACAGACAAACAGCGAGAGACAGTATCAAGAACGAAAGCAAATACACTCCCAACCCACGTCCAATATCGTGAGAGCAAAGTGACCCAAAAGTCAGCAGTACTCCCTCATATTTGTAGCTAGCCAGCCTAGGTATGCTCAACACTGCCCACTCAGATAATGTCGATAACGTAAACCTCCATTCTTCTTCCGTGCCGCTGCAAGATTGCAAGGTTCCGATATCTCGCATGGATGTGTCCCCAAAGAGTCAATTGCATCTGCCGGGGTTGGGGTAGATGTCGATATGAAAGGTAGGGCTTTAGGGCCTTGGTATCATGGCGACAAAAACTTGATAAAGTCGGAAAAGCAGACAAAGCTGGAGGCGGACCACTAGGGTATATTTCCCACCTTCCCAAAATGTGCAGATATGTGCAGATCGTTGCTTAAATCTCAGGAACGACATGCCGTCTGCCGTCTCAAAACCTGGAGATAGAAGAGCCACACCAACCTCTTCTAGGAAGGCAGTAGCTATACCGAAGCAACACACTCGTTCCAACGCCGACATCGGAAGCTGCTATACACACCATGCCTAACACAGAGTCATGTCCTGGAACACTTCATGTTTGTTCTTAAAGTGAAGGTAGAAGAGACAGCCGTAAATTACATCGCAGAAATCGCATCCTGATTCAGAGCGATCAATTATCCAGTCAATTAAGAGTGCTTTCTCTGAATACAAGATGTCCAATGCTCGCCATATTATGCTTCTCGAATGATTCTTTCCGATGACCTTTGGCCCACTGCTCAGTAAACGCCGCGCTAACGCAAAAGGAAGGTCCATAAAATTAGAGTGAGATATAGAAGGTAGATTTGGATTGGCGCAAAACGTGGTGCTGTTTATCCGCCTATGGTCCAGGTCGAGGGAAAACAGGGACGGTATCCAGTTGCTCCCAACCTCCCATGCTTGCTTGTGGCGTGTTCTGCCAGCCTTGACCAGTCTGTTGATTCACGAACATGGACTGTCTGAACGGATTCGTACTACCAGTCGCTGCAGGGGTGAGGAACGGTGCTGGCTGTCCAGTTGGCTGAGATATTTGAGGAGACTGTTTCGCGAAGGGGTTTGTTCCTGTGGGTTGGGCTTGCAATGGCTGCTGCTGTTGGAAGCCTGTTTGCATAGCGTCCTGTTGAGGTGCCTGTCTAGCAAAGGGGTTACTGGTCTGACGCTGCTGAGGTTGAGCCGTCTGCTGTGGTTGCATAAAACCGTTCATCTGACCAGTTGGCATCATTGATTGGCGGAAAGGGTTAGTCGCTTGTGGCTGGACCTGTTGTGGTGGGGTTTGCATTTGAGGAGGTTGCTGCTGTTGTTGCATGGCAAAGGGATCTTGTTGCTGTTGTTGCATTGAGAAAGCATCTTGTTGCAAGAATTGTGGCTGTTGCTGTTGTTGTGACGGCGGGCTTTGGAAGGGTTGCTGGACAGCTGAGTGGAAAGGATTTGAGGAGAAGCCGGTCTGTTGTGGTTGGACCTGTTGCTGAGGCTGAGGACCATAACCGCCAAATCCAGCACCAGTGAACTGTGGTTGGAGCTGAGCAGTGGGTGGCGCCATGAATTGCTGAGGAGCACCAAAAGGATTCGTCGACTGAGCTGTTTGGAAGGCAGGATCGGCTCCGGGTTGAGCATAGATTTGAGGGAAGGGCTGGCCCGTTTGCTGCGCATACTGCTGGGGAGGATTCTGCGCCATGGGCTGTTGTTGGTCTTCGATTGAGCCAAAGAAATCAATGAGGTCAGGGGCTGGGCCTTTGGCAGGTGGCTGAGAAGCAGCGGGTGTGGGTGCAGAAGCGGCGGCCTTCGGTTGCTTTGGTTCAGCTTCGGCAAAGGTGACAGATCTCGAGGACTTGATGGGTTTGCCAGACTTTGCTTGCTGTTCGGCGAGGTATTGACGTCTGTTGGTCTCAAAGTCGTGGTCGTCAATGTACTCTTGCAGCGAGTTGGCCAGACTGGTAGGGGCGTGCTTGATCTTGGGGATCTCTAGCTTGGTAATGTGTTCGTATTGTCTGGCGATGCTGAGGTACTGGACGACCTGGTCTGTCTGCTTTGCGAAGGCTTTGTAAATTCCGATGGCATGCTCGGCGTCCGATTTGGAGAGTTCGAAGTAGTGGCCTGTGCGATTGCGTGTCAGAAGCCTGAAGCAGAATTGAAACAGATAGGAAACCGACTCAGTATGTTCATGACGGCCTCGTTCATGGCAGTAAACAGGTCGAGCAGGTCTTTGGTGAGCAAGCGGAATGCCATCAACGAAATGTCGTTCTCGGGCTCGTTCTCGAGAGGCTGTATCGCGTCAGATTGGATACTCCGAACGGAGCAGGGTACTGACGTCGCATTTGATCAAGACTCTGATCTGGTCTTGAATTGCTTCCGTCTCTCGGAGGAGACCCTTTGAGATAGAGAGGGTCTTCAGACGGCCGGGATTGCGAATGTGGTCAACATGGGTGTCGGCGAATGACTCGGCTCGCTGGATGAGGTAGTTGGAGTATCGGCGGATGTTCTGGCCTTGTGTCTGGACTGTTCACGCGCGTCAGAGCTCACGTATGAGACGGGTACGGGTTGTGGACGAGGCATACCGTCCGTATAGCTGTTGATGGCCAATCGGTTCTTGGGCGCAGCGGCCAGGTACTTGAGTGTGGCATCGCGTTCGCCCTCCTTGATCATCAGATGGACAATGATTAGAGCCTTGAAGCAGATGGTCCAGGTCGTGTCGCGTAGACGCTCTTTCAGGGTGCGGAAGACTTCGGCAACTCCGGCCTCGCCGCCAGACGTGGCCAGCAGGATGTGTTCGACATATTTGGACTTGGGCGGCGCAAGCTACAATCGAGTCGCAAGGCCATCAGCAAACATGAACGGTGGGTAGGTGCAGTAGCGTAAGAGGACGCCGTACCTTGACCTTGGTGCCGCCTTTGACCGACTTCTCGACCGAGCTCGACATTGATGGCGCGTGCTGTCTGCGGTGGGTGATACGTGACGGATGCTCAGGCTCTCTAGTTCATGCTGTTCTCAAACGGCAGGCGCGCGACAATAAGAATGCTCCAAGCACTTGCAAGTTGCAATAGCCAACTCTGGGCGCGACTCGCTCATCTCGGAAACCGGGATGCCAAACACGCTAACCCCGGCAGATGACGATGCTCTGGGAATCTTGTTTGTGCATCTCTATGCACCTCTATACATAGCAGACTCTGCGCATAACCTTTTACAGGACGTTCAAGCTTGTCACAATCATGTTACGGTCACACCCCCACTAGTCAAGGATGTGCAACCTGTTGATGATGTTGTTCGTTCTTCGCTTGGTCGGTTGAAGGCAGTGGAATAGAGATGTAGTTCCAGCAACTCCATGAGATTGACACTAGCGTGACATTTCACTGGCAGCGAAGAAAAAAAAGACAAATGAAGAGAAAATGATACAAGACTATCTAACCATATACTATACATACCAGCATAAGCTGAAGGTACACAGAACCTTCCAAGTAATTGAATCAGAGATGCCATCTTCGCGTCCGTTTGGTAACAAGGGTGTGTGCCGAACGCAGATCTCATGCCGCCGCAACAAAGTCATAGAGCCACTTGAGCCTCCGAAGAGGAGGGCTCTATGCCCGAGCTGCGGACGACTCGATTAATACACACTAGGCTTTCATCATCTGCGCCGTCTGTTAGTTGTGGTCCCCGGCGTGTCTGCAGCAAATGTGTACTCACTTTTTTTGAACTTGGAAGGTCATGAAAAGTTTCAAATCCATCGCGACGCGCGAAGAAGAAAACCATGCGCATGGCAAAACCCCGGCTGTCACTCGGCCTGGCCCGTCACTTCTTCATGAGCCATCTCGACCACTCGACATTGGAGTTCAATTGTCCCATTCATACTTTCTTTCTAGCTAGTCAACTGGCGTTGTTGTTATACAACCTGATGTTGCATAGTAGACTTGCGCATGCCGTATCTTGCGGACGTATATTACAAAAAGCATCGCTGAAACCCATCCGCCGGTCATGGGCGATCCGACCATCAGTATCAACATACAATGTGAGAACTCTGTCCTCTAACCAGGTACTTCGAACCGAGGGAACAGGAAAGTTGTTATCCGAGTTCAAGGAAAACTGTAAGACAGAAATCTAAAACAAGTTAAATTCTAAGCTGACAATAATGGGCAGTCCACTTTCCTTCAGCGACTTGCAAACTCGAGGATGTAGTCACCAGAGAAGTTGGAGAAGATGTTGTACTACACGGCTATCTAGGCACCCAACGTCAAGCTGGCAAGAACCTGCTCTTCGCTGAACTCCGGAGTACAACCCTGTCACATTCCATTCAACTGGTCGCCTCCAACAAGACTAGCTCGCCGGAAGGAAGCGTCTTTGAAAAGCTCAGTAGTCTGAACATCGAAACGCCGGTGGCCATTGAAGGAAAGATCAAAAGTCGCAAAGCCAAATCATCTTCGTCCAAGGTGGAAGAAGGAGCCGTGCAGCAAGTAACAGATGTCGAGATTGAACTGACCAAGGTATCTCCGCTCAACCACTTTCCCAGGGACATCATGGTCACCCAGGACTCGGTCTTTTCTGCGGAGCAAAGACATCTGCAACTACGAATGGAAAAGCCGCTTCGGGATGCCCTGGCCTTTAGGAGCAAAGCAGCCAGCATATTGCGCACAGAACTTTGCGAGGGCAAAGACTTCGTCGAGATTGAGACACCATTATTGTTCAAGTCAACTCCAGAAGGTGCTCGCGAGTTCTTGGTACCCACTCGCACACCCGGACTTGCATACGCCTTACCTCAGAGCCCTCAGCAGTACAAGCAAATCCTGATGGCAAGTGGCATTCCACGTTATGTGCAGTTTGCAAAGTGTTTCCGCGATGAGGATCTTCGTGCGGACCGACAGCCAGAGTTTACGCAAGTAGATCTGGAAATGTCTTTTGCAACTGGACAGGATGTGATGAACACGGTCGAGTCCGTTGTCAAGACGCTTTGGCAGAAGCTACTTGGTATCTCACACGACAACCCATTCCCGCGACTCTCATACGAGGATGCCATGTCGAACTACGGCTCTGACAAGCCTGACGTTCGTCTTGGATCCAAAATTTCACGCGTTGAATACATGCTACCAGTGGACCTCATCCGCAAGATTGGTCCTCTGCATGATCCTATCGTGGAAGTGCTCAAGATTCCTATCTCAGCAGATGCAAAGGAAACCCGCGCGTTTGTGTCTCGTTTCATGGATTCGCCAGAAGCTAAACCTTTCAACGAAAATCCAGAAGGCCAACCCGGCATCTTTATCTGCGATCCTCGCAAGCCACTCTCCGGTCTTTCAGTATTCGGGTTCGAAGCTGCTGAAACCATAGAGGAGACACTAGACCTTGAAGAAGGAGATTTGGTCGTCCTTCAAGCTCGCAAGAATGCACCTCACGCAGGTGGCTCAACACCGCTTGGAAACCTGCGTCTGGCCCTGCACAAGTTTGCTGTGCAGCACAACTACATGCCTGTTCCTCAAGGATTCGAGTTCCTCTGGATCACCGACTTCCCATTATTCTCGCCTTCTGTAGCGAACGAGCCTGGCCAGGGCGGTGCTGCTGGTTTGAGCTCTACACATCACCCTTTCACCGCTCCAAAGACGGCTGAAGATGTAGATCTACTACTCACCGATCCTGCTGCTGTCAAGGCCGAGCACTACGACTTAGTGGTCAACGGAGTCGAGCTTGGAGGCGGTAGTCGCAGAATCCATTCGGCAGCCATGCAACAGTTCGTCCTGCGTGAAGTCTTGAAGATGAGCGAGGAAAGACTCAAGGACTTTGATCATCTCATCGAGGTGTTGAGAGCAGGGTGTCCGCCACACGCCGGTATGGCATTGGGTTTCGACAGACTTATCGCTGTGATGCTTGGAAAGGAAAGTGTCAGAGATGTGATTGCGTTCCCCAAAAGTGGACGGGGTGAGGATCTGCTCGTCAAGAGTCCAACACGCATGACCGAGGACCAACTCAAGACATACCACTTGAAGCTCAGAGAGTAAATACTACGCTCGACTCGCAAATCAAAACACTCAACTGTAATTACAATATGTACAAATAGTCAAATAGAAGGTACTTCATCTAACTCTTCCCCCAACCCTCCAAGTTGACAACCTCGGGCTCACCTCCACTCCTCACAATCACCCACTCGACCTCCTCGTCTCCATCGTTGACCTCCTGATGCTCTTGATATGCAGGAATCAAGGCAAAATCTCCTTGCTTCAAAACCTGTCGTTTCTTGCCGCCTTCGCTGACCACGGCACCTTGACCTCGCACGGCATAGACGATAGTGTCTTGGGCTCCGTGGTGATGGACTGCAGAGGCGGAATGAGGGGAGGCTAGCATTATGGAGCTGCAGATTGAGGCGAGTTTTGTTATTGCTGGTATACGGGTCATGCCTTGTGGGGGTCAGTTATGCAACTGGTAAGAGGTAGAGGGGTTGTGTACCATCTGTTTGGCCATCGGAGGATGTTTGGATGTCGGCGGCTTTGACGACATGAACGTGACTTGAAGACATGATTGCTAAGTAAATATGTTTGAACAGTAGGTAATTGGTTCGAGGGAGTCAGTTGACAGAGACAAAGAGACTCATGCTTCTTGCTCTGGGTTCCCTTCTTGACGTAATCGCTTGCCTGTGGCTCTTGAGCGGATGCTACGGATATTCTTGATTACTTTGGCCACGACTACAGTCGTCCTTTGATAATACACGAGAACATACATGTACTAGACCGCCACGCCTACAAGCCAAGCCGTTACTATTCACACAGTAATCTCACATGCTTCGAGGTCGTGTGCAATGATTTAAGGTCCTCGGCCTTGGACACGCGGACTTCGGATTGCGGAGATGAAAAGCTGGGGAAGGTGGGAAAAACATGTGAAAGTTACCTCGGTACCTCGGCAGGGGCATAATGTCAGGCTTTTGATTCGCTCTCGTGTCCGTTTCCTTGACCTTTACCAAGAACGCACCGTCTTGCTCCTCGTGACTTGTTGGTATGTTTTTAGCGGGTGGCCGGAAGACGCAAATGAGAAGGTCAAAGGGCTGACATGTGAAGAAAGGAAAACGAATATTACCCTTCGGCTCCCTCGCATCCCTTGCTTCTGCTTTTGGACCTTTTCCCTAGAAGCCTGAACATCGACTCGGGTACATACATCTACTACACATCATGTCAGGCACATACTCCAAAGCCGACGTGCAATCGCACAACAAGCCCGACAACCTCTGGATCATTGTCGACGACGACGTCTACGACATGACCAAGTTCCAGGTAAGCAGGACGTCTCCATGACAAGCTCGGAAATTTGCTGACGGACTCGATCAGGAAGAGCACCCTGGTGGCAAGAAGATCATCCAGCGAGTGGCCGGCAAGGATGCCAGTAAGCAGTTCTGGAAGTACCACAACGAGGGCATCTTGAAGAAGTACCAGAAGCAGCTTCAAGTCGGCTCGCTGGACTCGAAGGCCAAGGCCGCTCCCCCGACACCACCTGCCACCCCTCCTCCGGCAGAAAAGAAAGAAAAGCAGGTTGTCAAGCCTGAGCCTGTGCCCGGTACTGTGGCTCCTCAGCCTGGCGCTGATGCCAAAGAGGTTGCTGTTTCCGAAGCTCTTGATCAGTTCGGTGACATGGTCCCTGGTGGTGACCCCAACTGGTACCAATCCGTGAGTGATCCTGACTGCACACCTTGAAAACCTGCTAACACATAGTTAGTACCACTCACCCTACTTCAACCAATCCCACGCCGACCTCCGCGCCGAAGTCCGAGAATGGATGGAAAACGAAATCATACCAAACATCACCGAATGGGACGAGGGTAGAAAGGTACCAGACTCGGTATACAAGGCCATGGGCGAAAAGGGATACCTCGCAGGTCTGATGGGTGTCCACTACCCCAAGGATCTCACCGACAAGCGTGTCAAGTCTGTCGCCCCAGAGAAGTGGGATTTGTTCCACGAGATGATCATCACCGACGAGATCTCGAGATCCGGCAGTGGTGGCTTCGTCTGGAACCTCATCGGTGGCTTCGGTATTGGTGCCCCTCCAGCCCTCAAGTACGGAAAGAAAGAGCTGGTAAAGAGAATTATGCCTGATATCCTGAGCGGAGACAAGAGAATCTGCTTGGCCATCACCGAGCCTGATGCTGGTTCTGATGTCGCCAACCTGACTTGCGAGGCCAAGCTGAGCGAGGATGGCAAGCACTACATCGTCAATGGTGAGAAGAAGTGGATCACCAACGGTATCTGGTCCGACTACTTCACCACTGCTGTTCGCACAGGAGGCGAGGGTATGAACGGTGTCAGTGTTCTTCTCATTGAGCGCAGCTTCGGTGGCGTCTCTACCAGAAAGATGGACTGCCAAGGTGTCTGGTCGAGTGGCACAACATATGTCACCTTCGAAGATGTCAAGGTACCAGTAGAGAACCTGATCGGCAAGGAGAACCAGGGTTTCAAGGTCCTGATGACAAACTTCAAGTAAGTTTCATAACCTGCCGACACACACGGAATGGGTACTGACAGTAGCCACAGCCACGAACGTATCGGCATCATCATCCAGTGCCTGCGCTTCTCGCGCGTCTGCTACGAAGAGTCGATGAAGTACGCCCATAAGCGACGAACCTTTGGCAAGGAGCTCATCGAGCACCCCGTCATCCGTCTCAAGCTAGCCCACATGTTCCGCCAGATCGAAGCATCCTACTCGTGGATGGAGAACCTTATCTACCAATGCCAGCAGATGAACGAAGTAGAGGCCATGCTGAAACTCGGCGGTGCCATTGCCGGTCTCAAAGCCCAAGCAACCACCACATTTGAGTTCTGCGCCCGCGAGGCCAGTCAGATCTTCGGTGGTCTCAGTTACAGCCGTGGCGGTCAGGGCGCCAAGGTCGAACGCCTCTACAGAGATGTCAGGGCGTATGCGATCCCCGGTGGCAGTGAGGAGATTATGTTGGATCTGAGCATTCGCCAGTCCCTAAGGGTGCACAAGGCTTTGGGCATGAAGCTGTAAGAGTGCGAAGCTATGGTTACGAATGCGAGCACTGAGTGGGCTCCGAGGCTCAGGTCTCTGTCTCTAGCCGCGGCTACATGCCTTAGGTTTGATTCGGTAGCAAACAAAGCAGCAACACCTTTGTACGAAATGAAATGAAAGCATCATCTTTACACACGCAGCAGTCCGCATATTCCGAATCGTCGGGTTTATCTGTGACCAGGATGTTCTTGTCATTTTCTACACGAAACAAGCGAGCCCATTTGTTTTCTCAAGAAGTACTTTGCATGTTTTTCAGCTGCGCATCAGCAACTCTGCGTTTGGACATTGTATCAATTTTGGTTGAGGGTCATGTTTGATACTTTACCCGAATATGCTTTAGTGCAAGAAGAAGTTCCCTGTGCTCTTGCGCGTTCCTGCAAAGGAAAGATGGGTAGCGGCAAGATCTCGAGCTGCTTTAGTTGCAGCATGCAGAGTCCCCTCTCGATCAAACATTTGGAATTCTCGTGCGTAAGAAAGAGCAAAGTGTAAGTCCGAGTCAAGCGCTCGTTCCCTGCAGGTTTGATGCCGTCACTGATTTCGCTCTTGTTCTCAGCCCTTTCAGCTTTTTGTGGGAACTTTTAGATGACATGCATGAAAGATTTGAGCGGGAGATTTGCCTGTGTGGTTTGGTTCCGAGTTTTTGGCAATCTATCTTGTTTTGTGGTCATCAACCCCGCTAGATCCTTTGACCATGCATGCATATTTGTTCCGGTGTTGGATATCTTGCTTGTAATCCGTCTGAAATGTAAATGTTGTTTGGCAAGAACAGTTTGGTGGGGAAAATGGAGGGTTGATCTGTCAAAAAGCGGGAGCGAAGGAGCGGTCCGCTGCCTTTTCTTTCCTCACACAACAATCATCCATCCATCGCCAAACTCTCCTTGTCGTGACGTGAACTCTCTCGTTTGGTGATACAGAAACCAAGGCGTGCGACCAAACATGCAATGATCCTTCTCAGGGGGTCATGCACCGAGATCCAAATCGCCGGCGTGACACGGGCGCGGCGAAGCTGCATGATTGTGCAACAACCTTACCCAACGAGGACAAGGCTCAGTCGCCCAGCTCCACATCGTGTCTTTTCCTTCCTTCTAGCTGACCTTTGCCATACTGACAATGCAGCAAAGCCATGTTTCGAAGTCGAGACGCCATATCTCATATCCTCATCATGACAGGGCTGTCAGGAACAAACGGGAGATCCACAACCGATCTCCAGGTAGTATAACGCAATATCGGTAGGTCTGCCTGACACTTTTGGCGTTTCTGGACAGGGAGTATGACATGCATTGCCCGGACCATCTTTACCTCTTTCTCTGCAAGCGTTCACCACGACGTTGGAATTAGGATGCGGCGGCTCCGGGGGCTAGAGAGTGCATCTGCAGCAACCCAGGCACAAGGTACAGCACCAGGCCTCCTTGTCGGCGATCGTCTTGCTTCCTTTCTGCTTTGACTCTCCCTTTCATGCAACGCGTTTGGCCGCTCTCGTTTCGTCTCGTTCGTTCGCTCGCGATTTGGCGCCGGTTCGATCTTGTTGTACCGAGCGTTCTATCTTTCTTGTTTTGCCTATCTGTCAATTCTCTTTTCCCCTCGTGGGAACCGTTCAATCCTTCGTCCTTCTTTATCATCCAACCATCTCACCCGTTACGCGTTTCTTGTCAACTCACCGTCTCTTCGTATCCAAACTCTACCGAAATATCTTGATCGATAAGAACATCTTGGCTTTCTCATACCCGAATCATGGCTTCAACAGAGGTGAGTACATGCATGACATGATCTTTCATCTATATCGCCGCTTCCATATCTTCCTCGTATCTCAAATGTCCTATCGAGTCAATCAAAGAGGCTTCGGTCATGTATCCCATAGCATGAACGATGCTGACTTTCCAAAAGTTACACCCACACAGGTTCTCGCACCAGCAACCACAACATCACGAACCTCAACGGCTATCAGGCGTCTATCAATACCACAATGCTCCGGAAGTACTACCCGAACATGGACTCGAATACGATGACAACACATATCCTGTCTCGGACAAGTATCCGGTAACCAGCATGGACGACTATCACTCAAGCTTCAACGCACAACAATATCGCGATATCAACAAACCGCCGCGGATCATCTTTGGAATGAAAATGCGGTCTTTCCTGCTTGTAGCACTGGTGTTTGTCTTGATAGTAGTCGGTGCAGTGGTGGGAGGCACAGTAGGGCGTAATGCATCTCAGGCGGCGAATGCGGAAGCCATGGTTACTGGCCAGAATCTGTATGTATACTGCGAATCTTTGCTCAAGACATATACTTACATATCCTCACAGATCATCGACATCACAACCACCAACCGGCGTCCGCACAATCAGCGCATCAGGAGCAAGCCCGACAATCGCCAAATCCGCCTCCATCACAACATCTGCATCAACAACAGCACTATCAACGCCAACTTTTGTGCCTCTCTCGGCCTGCCCGATGGCAAACAACACCATCTTCATCTCTACCGTTTCCAACACTTCTTCTCTGATTGGCTCTGCAACCAACAGCACAGCACCCATCGCAGGACCGACATATACACGCTACTGCGACGCCAATACACCTGCAGACTTCAAACCCCTGACTTCTGGCTTCGTATACACCTTTGACGACTGCATCGAGATGTGCGCAACATACAATACTTATTCCACTAGCGCCGGATCTGCAACTTGCAATGTGGCTGTTTATGATGTCGAGCAAGCACGACCTGTCAACTGTATGGTTGGCAGTACACAAAATGCTGCTACAGCCGGACTGGGCATTGATGGAGGTTTGGCCATCGCTTTGCTCAAGCCATCGGTATAAAGTTCTTCCCTTTGTCGCTGATCTTGAACTGCTATTTCCAGAAGTTCTTTTCCTTTGTCGATTGTATCTTCTATGACGGATGTCTGTGTGCTAGCATGTGGGTTGGGAGAAAGGGTGTGGTTTATATTGATGCACACAACAGAGAAGCATGACTTATATGAGTATTTCTTTAGTTGTGGGGGGAAGGATATTGCTTATTACAAAATGTATGGTGGTGGTGTTGTTATATACGCATGGCCATACTTTAATTTACTCTCAATTCTTTCGTTTCTCTCTGTTTAGTGTACGAAAGATCAGTCATATGCTGCCTTCCTTCTTCTTTACAAAAGTTGGTGATGTTGAAAGGGGCGAGTCTAGAAGTCTATCGCTCTTTCTGTTTGCTCGGTCTCTTTTCAACTTTGGCTGGGATTTTGCTCCTTCTACTTCCAGTTTCCTTGGTCTGATGTTACTTCGTGTGTCTGACCTCAAGTCTTGCCATATCAGAAGCAGCAACAGACGTGATTGTAAACACTGCACTGTTGTTTCTTGTGACAGTCTATCTACTTTCTTCTGTACCTGCTCACTCTAGTATCTTGGTTTCCAAGGCCTCTTCTTGTAACGGATATAATGCATCAAGGTCGAGAATATTAAGGGGTGAATGACTCTCATACTTTGACGTTTCATTGTTTTCATCTTTCTTGACAATTGCGAAGCGTATCACCGCGAAATCTGTACCTTGAGCGACGGTAATTGTGGAAACAGTAGCAGGAGGGAAACCCACAGAGAAGAGGAAAGACAAAGATAGTAGAATTTTGCACGAAAGTGTACAAACAAGACTGGGCAGCAAGGTAAGATCTACGCTTAGTTTAGGGCGATCAGTCCCGAGATGACTGTACCCCTGAGGAAGGAGATTGATGCTACCCATTCTCACTATGATATCTTTGCCAGACTTATCAGAAACACACATGTATCTGCAATCCTGACCGACTAACGCCAACAAGTAAACACAAACAAGAAAGATGCATCAACAAACCATCCCTTGTCGCAACACCACCAACCACTCAACTCCTCTCCCTACCCTCCCAAAACAGAAACAAAACAACCATCCTTCCTCCTTCCACCAAACCAGCAAAAAAACCAGTAGCCGAAGCTCTTCGGAAAAACTCTCATCCCGATCCCTTGATCATAGCCACCTAATGACGGACATTAGGCTATAAACATGGATTAAGGCGTACACGGCGGGATTTGAACGGTGGTTTTATTACCGCATTGGTAAAGGCGTGAGTGTAAGCCGTTACACCACTCAGCCATTACAGTGATAAAAGGCATCTAAGGTGGATATATAGAGTAGATGAGAGTGAAGTGAAGGAGTGTGTTGTTGACTTTAGTGATGAGTGAAGTGAAAGTTAACAATATATGCCTCAGCCTCTTCCATACACACCAAAGCACTGATAGAGTACTGTCAGCGTCACAGGGAGAGGACTAATGATAAATGTATGTGGAGAGATTTGTTTTCATTGAATGTCTTTCGTTAAGAGTATCTATATACAAGACTCGTCTTCGTGAATCATATGCCAGTCGGCACTTGAAAGCAACAGGTGCGATGCGTGATAAGGATGACACTCATATCACGCAATCAACACACTTAGTGCTCGCGACGGAAAGGCTCATATGCACCTCCATTCGAGCGAGGAGCAGCATTAGCATTCCACACAGGACTCTGCGGCTCATGCATATATCCAGTTTCCTGCTTATAGTACGAATCGGCAGCACCGCCATTAACATGAGTAAGGGGCACAGCATCAGAGTCGCCACGGCGATGGCGAGCAGAAGGAGACTCAACACGCGCATATCCAGCACCGTGTTTCTCAGATCTAACGCTTCTGCCTCTGTTGAGGAACCCAGCTTTGGGGGCGAGACCGAGTTCAGCAGCGGGGGCTTCCTTGTTGCTTCTGTGGTGGGGGTTTGACTTTCCAGAGCAGCAGCAGCAGCTGAACAGCCAGAAGAGGGTGGCGAGGAGGATGAAGGCGGTGGCGAGCCATGTTACACCCAGCATGTGAGTGGACAAGCTAACCTTGACATTGTAATCCTTGAGTTTTTCGTGCAGGGTGGAGACCAGAATGCTGAACATGACTGTGGCGGTGATGGAACCTCCAAAGATGAGAATGGTAGAGATGATGGCACAGATCCAGGTGAGGAAACTGCCGAAGCGCGAGCACACGGCGAAGATGCCGAAGACGAGGGTGAGGACTAAGGCCCATAGACCTGCAAAGTAGGCGGCAAACATCCACTTGCTCAACTTCTTGTACAGATCGATTGACTTGCGGGTGCTGCTGTCTAGGACCTGGTCGTAGAGAGCGTCAGCATTGCTGCTGACATAGCTTTCAAGTTGGGTGAGGATGCTGCTGTCAACATCACTGCCTGCGAGGCTTGAAGCAACAGATTCAGTAGCATTGAGAGCCTTCTCCAAACTCCAGACCTGGTAAGGGTTAAACCAGAAGCCAGTCTGACGATGCGAACAGTAAGTGATGTCCTGGCTGCTAGTGCCATTACCAGTGTCGCAGTAGTTCCAAAGGAAGATTTCGTATTTGTTCGAGATGAAGCCCTCCTGCTTGGCGAGGTTGATCACCGTACCCAAGGTACTACTGTCGGTTGTAAAGTTTGTGAAGTCGGCAGTGAAGAAGTGGAGATCGTTCAATGTCGATGATGATTTGCTGATGCCACCCAAGTTGATGAGAAGAACGCAGACGAAGGAAGCAATAGTCAGCGCCATCGGCGTGAAGATGCATACTGCGCGCCCTGCCTTGCCCATGCTTGCTGAAAGATGGTAGAGATTGTTTGGTGTTGATAGTAGTCTCTTCTAGGTCAATCCCGCTAATATCCAAATCCAAGAACTTCAGTCGAAGAAAGTATATGGCGAATGTGAAACTGCGGAGGTGGCTAATAAAGGGTCCTTCAAAAGTGAAAGAGGCGTTGTGTCGGGCGAAAAACGAATTGTGGTTGTTGCTGTTGTTGTGGCGACGATGATAAAGCTGAACAGCCAACAAAAGATGTTGCAGGAAGGATGATGAGAAAATCACTTTGTCAGGCGAACCACAAGGGTTTTGTGTCAAAACACACACTCCCAAGCACTCACCCGGCACAGCGATCCTTTTCTGCCAGCATCCTGGACTCGTAGTCAGGCTGCCGCAGCCTTTGTCCGCAGGGGTGGCTGCGCAAACACTGCTGACGTACCTTTTTGCGCTGCTCACCCAACATGCTACTCCGTATCCTGCAGTGCACTGTCCGTTCACTGGGTGAATGGCACCATGAATCCTTGGCTCAGATCATGATCGCTTGGAGTCCATCAAACACACCTCCAAACCCTCTGCGTCTCTTCTCACCGTCTCCTACATGCAGAGGTATCATCATATACCACTGACCCGCTCAAGCATCGACTCTCAAGCAAAGTAACAATTCCATTTCACAAACTCTCTTCAACAATGCCCAGACAAAGGCAACGCGGCCATTGTGACTTTTTGTCCGAAACCCCACACTATTTTTAGAAAATCGTGGCAGAGCAGAGGTGAAACCCACGCGGCCAAGCCAACATCTTCGTTCTCTCTCACCGTTAGGCAGGACGACTTGTATACAGTGTGTTAGCAAGAGTACGAGTGGCTGGGATGGATGATCTCATGATAACGAAAGCTCGTCGTCGTCCTCTCGTCGTTTCTCTCATAAGTTGCGCACGCACCATTTGTTCAGCAATCGATTCTTGACTCGTCTTACAAAACCCTTCGATCATCTTCGTTTGGTCGTTAAGGTCACACTGGAGTAACTGCTATAGTCATGAACATGATGGTATTCTGAAATTGGTAAATGATGCTGGCCAGATACGTTTTCGTTCTTGATTATATATCATGATCCAAGTAACTAATTGCATATCCGTGCCATGAAGAAGAAAAGGCGACATGGTTTCTTTTCACTTTCCACCTCTTTGGTCGCGTTCAAGATATCGATAAGAAAAATGACAAAAAGGTATCCTTCCACGTCCAAAACATCATACTGAAGAAAGGAACAATGTGAAGTAGAAAGGTGGTGATAGAAGAAGTGAAGAAGCTGTGCAAGATCATCAAGCAACAGGAAAAGGAGAAACACTAGACATTGTAAAAATCCAAAAAGTCATCGCTCTCGTACAGAAGAGTGTAGACTGGAAGCGCCTGTAACACCGAGCAAAGCAAATACTGATAGGAAAATCGTATACCCCCCAAGAGCCCGGAAAGGTTTGAACGTGGTATAGCCCATGAAACAAGTCTCGTCTCCCCATGAGATCGAGGTCCCGAAACTCCAAAAGCTCCAAGATGAGATTGTAGGAAATGCATGACAAAGGAAAACGAGGTCGAATCTGTCGGCCAGTCGTAGGATGGCTCCGTTATGTGTGATATGAAGTATAGGTAGGAAGGGTGTCGAAGCTCAAAGAATGCTGTGCCTCAGAGAGGACAAGATGCCGAAATGTTGCGATAAAGATTATAAAGTTAGGCAGGTCGAAGCAGGGTAAGGTGTGTTATTGCTGGTGTTGGTCGCGAGGGTTGAAGGACTGGGCGTTGTGTTGGTTGCGAGCACGAGCAAGTTGAGCCTCTCTCGCACGCTCTTGGGCCTTGAGCATATCTGCATCGGGACGGCCAGGAAGCATGCGGCAGATTTCTCTCGACAGACTCTCGATGACGTTCTGGCGGAACTCCTTATCTTCCCGGATGTCCTCGCCCTCAAGGCGGAACTTGTCGGTCTTGTTCATGTCGCGACGGCGCATGTTCTTGATCTCGGCGATGATGTGAAGGACGGCGCTCTCCTGGGCCTTGGTACGTGGTAGACCGTACTTTCCAAAGTTGCGCACGTAGCGACGAGTGACGTCTTGACAGCCGTCGGCAGAGAATGCGATGCAGTAAGCAAGCTTCTTCTTCCAGCCTGAGAGAGTATGTTAGAACACAGATTGCGACCTAAAGATTGAAAGGAGAACATACCATGCGTGTACAGAAGAGGTTGATCCCAGACCTCTTCAACGGCATCGACGTGCACCCAGCGCTTGCGGTGCTCACTGTATACTTCGGTCCAGACGTGGTCTTCGCTGTTCCATACCCAGCGGACTCTGCTGCCGACTGCACGACACAGCATGCTGAAGCAGTTGGCCCACTCACCAACACGTCCTCTTCGTGTTTGAAGAAGGACGAAAGCATCACTGTAGCGAGGGAAGCGTTCGTGAGCCTGGCATTGAGCGTTGGAGCATTGGTAAATCTCGACACGGTTGGCACCACGGGCTTGTTCGTCCGGAAGAGGGGCAGCCATGCCGACGGCGATGGTGGGTGCATGGCATGCACCGCACTTGGGGTTGTTAATCCATTGGAAGAAGTGACGCTTGAACCACTTCATAAGAGCTCTGACAACACAGTCCTGGTAGCCCCAGGCAGCCTTCGTGTTAGGTCCTAATGAGGCGGCCTCGGCGAGGTAAAGGTCGCTCTCTTCTTGTGCTTGGTCATAGATGCGTTCTAGAGGAATTGAACGGAGGGCTTCATCCAGTAAACCGGGGTTCTCCCATCTGCAGGGAGTGTTGGAGAGGGAGAGGAGCATGGAACGGAAGCGTAACGAGTTTCTATCCGATGGCGCCGTCGCAACAAGCGGGATGTTGCGGAGAGACGAGTAGGACGGCGGTGCACCTGGCGATTGCTGTTGCTGTTGTGTAGTATTCCTGGTAAGAGTGTTCATGCGCTTTGTGCTGAGAGCACGACGGAACTGGTCCGTCAAGTCCTTGGCCCATGTCTCATTGAGGCCTTCGGGGACGGCTGGACGTCTTCCTCGGCTGGTCGGTGTGCGGCTGGCCATGGTATGGAAGAGACAGACGAGGTCGTCTCGTTATAGAGGAATGCGAGGGTCCGGGGTGGCGTGGGTATTAGAGAGTGCGAAGGTTGTGAGAGCAAGACGTGCGGCTTCGAAGGTTGTCGTAGTCTGTGGATTTGGATTGCACAGCCCCTGCACCTGGATCGTCGCTTTTACAGCAGGCGAAATATTAGAGGTATCGATGGTCCACTCAATCGCTGATTATCTCGCCGGAAGTCGCGGATTGCAGCGCTTCAAGGGAACGGGTGTCTAGAAGGAGCGACGATGGTTTGCACGAAGGCAGGTGCGAGAGAGACCAGCAGATTATGGTCATCCTCGTCTTCTCGGACGCGCAATGCACCGGCGACGCGCACGCAAATCGGACATGGCCAAAGCGCAGCAGGCTGACGACGACGCCTTCCGCTTTTGCGATTCGCTTTCGACCAATCCCCGTCCACGTCTACGTTTCGCGGACCTTCTTCAGCAAAGCAATCCACTCTTCAGCTATCTTATCCACCATCGTATTGAACCATTATCTGATCATCCTATTCCTCTTCTACCTCAGGCAGAGTTGCGCGCACTCGTGGTCATTCTCCTGGTTCCAGAACTCGCGGCGTGCCAATCTGCGCTTACATCGCTCGCCACGTTGCGTGGCGTTCGGATACACCGCTGCCAAGCACGCAAAGCAAACCATACTTTTGCTATGGGAAAGAAGGCTGACGCTCTTTAAAACACTTGACTGCTATTTTGTCAATTGTTCAAACACATCCATACTCGCCCGCGCTCGAGTCCAACGGTTCGTATTGTTAGATACTCTTGCTACTGAATATTCTCGCTGCCTTCTTGTCTCTTCCCTTCGTCTACCAACTCACCTTGCAGCACAACACGCATGTCTAGCTTTGCCAACCGTTCGTTCTGTTGCTTGAAGCCCTGCCTAGAAGGAGGAGGCTGACGAACACTTTCTGCCCGTCCGCCCGCTTTTTGCCTATTGCGGCTCTAGCCCCCTTTTTACCAATCACTGACTCGTAACCCTTTTTCCCTGAGCCTCTCTTTCTCTCCACATACTTTCTCTGCTAGGCAGTGTTAGGGGAGTGCTTCTTTCTGCTGCTTTACTCTTGTGTGTGTGGTTTTGTTTGATCGTCCACACATATCTTTTGCTTTGCTGATCAGACGTGGGGACGCGTGCCCCTCCATCATTGATCTCTTTGCAGAGCAGAAGCAGCTGTGAGTCTGCACGCGGTTTGTTTGTCTGTCCTCGAGAATCGATACCCCTTTGTGTGTCGCCATCGCACGATTGGGACACATACTTTTGTGTATATTGGCTGTACTTGCTTCTTTGCAAGATGTTGCGTTCACACTTCTGACAGGAACCTTTTGCTGACGTGTGTTCTCCGTCAAGTGACTCGTAACGCAGACGCATGTCGGGGACGACTTGTCCTAATGTAGACTTGACAGAGGGGAGCTTTGTCATCCCCGTGTAAATGCTCATATGACTCGTTGCTTCTTTGGTGTACGAACTATCAATTCTTTGCATTGCGCATGCTGATAGACTGGGGTACGTTTGATAATGTATGCGCGTTGCAATCGTCTCGCTTTTCAACCGGCCTTACGCCTTGTCATGCCTGACCTGACCAAACCCTTTGCTTGTGATGCGTATAGCCGCGTCGCCAGACACCACCCAAGCTTTTAGACTTGATCTGATGGCGTGCCCATGTGCGTACGAGGCAGGTACGCCGTCGACCCTCCCATCACCGCGCCCGGTGGATACCTAGGTTGCTGCTGTAATTCAAATTCGTCTTCCTCGGCCGAAGACACGTCCCAATCGTCGCGCCGTCTATCAGCCGTCGTACCAGTCGAACCTCCGGATGGGAACGGTGCTGCATGCGTCGCCAGCATTGCTTGGCTGTCCGAGCCTGCGTTCCTCGAGTGCTGCATCTGTCGTCTTTGCGACGCTGTCCCTTGCGGGTCCGTTGCTTGTCTGCCGTACGGCTCATATGCCGTTGACAATGCTGCTGGCGGTGGTGCCGTTTCCTGTCCCCAGGTTCTGATGGGATATGCGCGGCCTTTGCGCCAGGTCTCACTGACCGGCGGGAAATATTGACGATAGGATAGCCAAGCACATGCTATGCCAAGCAGACTCCCAGTTATCACATCAAAGCTGTAGTACGTGTCAATATTGGACCGCCAAGTATAACACTGCCTCACTTACGGGTGATGCCTCGCGTCCATGATTCTGCTGGCGGCAATCAAGGCGGCGCCGAGACTTGGAATGATAACAACAAAGATTTTCCATACTTCACCTCTAGAGTCCCAGATGTGGAGCTTGGCTGCCAGGTACAATGACAGGTAGAAGAGTCCGGCGAATGAGCCTATAAAAGACACGTCAGTTCATCAGTATGTTTCCATTGTGTCTTCCTCTGTCACTTACTGCTCGAGTGCCCTGAGGGGAAACTCCTGAAGCCATCTCTGAGGATGCTCATGTCTGTCTGTGTGCATATCGTCGAGTTTGACAGACCATACGGAGATGGATCGACTGAACCAGCCATCGGCTGACACCTATCGATAAGATCGGGACGTGGCTTGCCAACAGTATTCTTGAGTGCACCTTTGTCTTGAATGAGCTGATCGATTCTTCCTGCGGGTATGTCGAATGGGCTTACCTGTAATGACGAAAGCGGTGCCTTCCGACAAGGCCAGACCTAGGATGCCGCAATTGAGCTCCCATAGCCTATCTACGAGTTTGTAGCGACCTAGTCTTCTGCCCGTGCCTTCAGTATCTGTGGGTTGTGAGTGTCCGAAGAGACCATCGATGACCAATGTCCAGAAGCAGATGATGGCAGCAGGGCACATAACCACAATGACATAGCATACGCCTGCTGGCACTCGTTCGTGCACTGCATATGGGTATCTTTTTGAGTCAGCCCGGGTCATTCCAGAAGAGCGAGAGAACGCAATACTGTAATGTGTAGTTCTGAAGCGCAAAGTGTTGTCGAAAGCCGCTGTTGGGTGTGATGTTAGTATCAAACCGTTGGCTTGTATAAGGCCTAGACTATTCTTACTTGACTTTGTCAATGGACAGGAACAGAATTGCAAGAATACTGTTTAACGCTTCTTGTTAGGTATGTCGGAGGTTATTCTCTTCATGGTGTTCTTACACGATAATCACATAATCCAAGATATATCTGGCAGAAGTCAGCATTCCTGTAAGAGACGGGCACGCGACCATAGACTGACGAGATCACCACCTTCGGCGGCAACGGCGTGCTCGAGAAAGGAAGCTTCAAATTCAGATTTCGTAGAGCGTCCATGTCGATAACAATATCATAAAAATGATGTGTGATTCAAATGACAAACGGAGACCAGCAAGAAGAGGTGGTGGTAAGCAATCTGACAAGGCGCTTGCGACCCCACACTGAATCGAGTGAAGAATGGAGGTATTGATGGGAGGAAGGAGCTATTGTGTCGCGTGCCTTTGCAGTTGACAAGAGGACAGGAGAGAAAAATAGAAGGTCTGTATGGATACGCTCAGCCCTCCAGTGAACGCAATACCTCCTCAAACACTGAAGATGCAGGTGTTTCGAAGTGGCTGAGCCTTGGTCCCAAGACACGCGCTTGGCCACGACTGCAGCTCCTTATGAAACAAACTTCAGGCGACTGTGATGAGTCGAGTCTCGAAAAGGGTACCTACTCTATTTCAAATAAACTGTCTGTAGGAATCTATTCAACTCGTAGTTTGAGTCATTTCAATTATTTGGTTGCATTTGACTTGAAGAGTGCTGTGAGGTTGCCATGGTTAGTGATCACCTGTTTAGCAAAAGGTAATACTAAATTCTTTACAGTCTTTCAGAAGACGCAGCGGCATAGTATCGCTCTGATACCACACCTGAACGAGCAGAAAAACACACAGAATATTGACGTAGTATCTATAGTCTCCAACAACATTCAAGGCTCTGAGAATGTCGTCGACGACCTTCGTTTCATTAGCTAAGCATACAACCCTGACCTTCAGATTTTCGGATCATGAACATCCGAGAAGCCGAGCTAAGTCCCAGCCATCTCATTAACGACATCATGATCAACTAAACCAGTTTTGAACTTGCAATAGTGGACGCTGATCTGATTTCCGTTCTTTCTGGGGTGAGTCTGTATAATTGTATTTGCTCCGAACTTGAGCGAGCCACCCAGTTTGACCTCGTTTATGCAGACGTCCATTCGGATCTCATTACCCGCTGCTCCTTCTTCCGATGGGTATTTCTGTTGATATCAACCAGAGCGTCAAGGACCTCCATCACCTCAAAGCCAGGCCTGTGTAATATTGGTGTCCCCTTCGAGTGAGTGAGAGCCAACACTAACAGGAACTTTGCCAATACCATTCTAGGACATTCAAGACAACTGATTGCGTAGCATCAGAGAGCTGTCGAACATCTCAGCAGCAAAGCGTTTCAACATTGTGGTGTTGAACAGTGATCCTTCTTCGAGTTTCTCTTTGAATGTTTGACGCTCCGTGTCATTCATATGCTCAATGTTAGAGCAGAACTGCGTCAGAGCCGTGACTGGAAGGGGTGTATCCACATATCTGGAAGAATCTGGGCCGCATAGAGCTGTCACGCTCGCAAAGTATTCTTCTGTGAATTGTTCACGACGCAGCGCTACTCCGAAGTGCCAATCGTAAATATAGGCTGCATCGGCGCGCCCATGTTTTTTCGCCAGGAGGTACATTTCAGGGAAGAGCATCAGCGAATGTTCGGGGCTTGGAGTGATAGAATCGGCCGAATACATGTCTTTGAGGAAGGCTGCTGTCGCCGCAGAGTCGTGCTCGCTACCAAGGTCGATCTCTGTAATCTGTCTTGATGTAAGCTCAATAGCTCTCTAAGAATGTGCGATAGAACAGCTGACTGTAGGCGAGACTGTAAGCAGCTTCTGAAGGTAGGACGAGCGGGTTGCAAGGATGATCTTGTGAGCCGATATCTTCTTGCCTGGATAGGTGACGGCGATGTCTGATAGTCTCTCGTCGTCGAAGAAACTGATCATGTACCTTCAGCGATGTTTCAATCAGTATGGCAGCCTTGAGCACACACAGAGAGATGGAAATTTTAACGTACCTGTCCGTTGTACACGGATCCATCGTACTGAGCTTGACATTAGGGAAGCGATCAGTCTCTCCAGCGGCAGTACCGTTGGACGTGAGCAGACGACCGCTAAGTTCCACACCAAAAGCAGTTGCACTTCCGACATCGAACAATTCTCCTCTTGTGTACCGCTGGAGAAATGCCTTGTCCTCTAGGAGTGAGATGGCGTAGGTCTGACAAATCTTCAAGACTATGGTCTTCAACGTGTTGTCGGCGAACTGCACGGAGTCTGGTCCGCAGACCCTGGCAATGCAGTCTAAAAAGTTGCTCATACGCCTAGTGATTGTCGGGATACGAATCACGCGGTATGCCAAAACGGGGAGCCTGTAGACGGCGCTTTGGCGTAAACTTGGAATATCGTACTTGTCAGCCAGCTGATAGATGTCGATTAGACGATCAATCGAGAGCAGATTATCAAGACCCTGAAGCTGATAATGAACACGTCCATGGCGGTACAGATGTCTGATCGTGTCTGTGAGCAGCTCGGGGTCATCTTCGTCACCCAAGTCGATGACAGGGTTTGATGCAACCTGATAGTGTTAGTCGCGCATCGCTTGTGGTGTCGAAAGTAGTTACCTGAAAGCGGCTGAAGAAGGCGGTCGCAAAGTATCCCGACTGCTGCGCAAGGATGACTTTGTGTGCACGAATCTGGTGTTCGCCGAACTTGATGATAATATCAGAGTATTGAGGATTGTCGAAGAACGGAGCAGTGAGGATCTCTGCCGTCGCCATGATAAGTAGTTCAGAGCAGAGTGCGCGGCTAGATGGGGAGATGGAGCGTTGGTGGTTGGGTGTGGATTTTCTGTCAGGGTGAATGGTGAAAGAGACAGAGAGAAAGAGTGAAAGCTCGAAAGGCGCGATTGTCTCTGTGAGAGTGTAAGTCTGTTGACGCAGCCTTGCGTGTAAATTTCCGGAAACAAGTAGTGAAGTGGACTTAGGCCTCGCAACTCTTTCAACTCCTCGCTATCTCCCCAATGCAGATGCATCCCACGCGAGCTGCTATGGAAATGTATAATTCCTCTAGTAAACGAGAAGCAATCACTGAGAGCCGTGACACCATCGGCTCTCTATGATCTGTCTATAATCTGGAAAGAACTGTGCAATTTGATGTCTCATATCCCTCTTGTATGTGATCGTAAGAGCGGGCGAGGGCTACAGACTTTAGCACACAGGAAGGATGTTCTGCGATATGGAGCGCGTACATCATTCGTAAACACCATTTATTCATGAGTACTGGGTCGCGGTTTAAACCGAGAACAAAGCCCGAGTTCGAAACCTCGTTCGGAGGGGAAATTTGTCAAGACATTTCGCGAAGGGGCCAGGAGATCATGGATGGTTGACATTGATCGTTTCTCATTGATATGTTTCTTTCCTCCTCTACGCTATGCAAACGAAGCCAGCTGTATGTCCGAATGGCTCCAATAATGTCGAGGGTATCATGGTGACATCTTGGCCTGGGAGAAGTCCATCTCGGGATGTTGGGCCATGAATTTTTCTGTCCGTAAGTTAGCACGATGCTTGTCTTATGCACTAATGCATGGAATGTACGCACCAAGCATCTCCTGCTTCTTCTGTTCGTCGGAGCTGGGAAGACCCATCTCCTTCTGTTTCTGATCGTACATCATCTTCTCAACCATGGATCTGGTGTTACCGTCAAGGTCGCTGAGCTTGCTGTTCTCAGGGGCAATCTTGGAGGTGTCGATCTTGGGAGCAGTCTTGACGACATGGGCCCACCATTCCATCTTGTTGACCTTGTCGAGGTGGACGGCGAGCTCCTTGCCTGAGGGAGTGGTTTCAAGGGTCCAGGTAGATTCGTCGACGTAGATGGAGTGAGGGAGATCGCCCTGTTTGTCATTCTTAGTACACTGCAGGTAGCAAGAGTTGCGTGAGGCGAACGTCAATGATGGGATCTTGACCCTTGATAGCAACGCGCAGGTGGTCCTTTGTGATCTTGATGTCAAAGTCGCGGGCCTTGAGGTTTCCAGGAACCTGAGCAGTCAAGTCTACATCCTGGATGGTTTGCATCCACTTGTAGGGAAGCTTGGCCTGCTCTTCGGCCTCACGGGCAGCAGTAGCCTTGTCGGCGGCTTCACGTTCTGATGGGGTAGGTGAAGACGACATTTTGTTGTTGATTGACCAGGAAGTTTAACGAAGCTTGGTGCATCTTTTGCGACTGCCCCGCGTGCTCATCAACGCTCGGAGGTGCAAGCTTTGGCCGCATCGCATGTCTCAAGGAAAGAGCGACCGGATGCTGCTTGCCTGAAATCATCCATCATCAGGCAGGTTCTCAGAAACCACACTCTCAGGCCTTTACCGCTGCTACACGTGCGACCAGATCTTCTGTATAGCAAGAACCACCCAAACTCGATGTCACGTCTCCGAGCATACCCATCCCATGCCCCACCAGCTGAATGAGCAACCCGACATCGGCCGAATTTTGACTTGGTCTCGCTGAAGTTCGCGATGACTCTCTTTCTCCACACTCCTCAGCAACAATGGCATCCCGTACACTAAGAATTGGTCGGCTTTCACATTCCTAATCCAGTACTGCCCATTAACATATACACAGGTCTGATCCCTGGTGATGGCATTGGCCGCGAGGTCATTCCTGCCGGTCGTCGCATTCTCGAGGCTCTGCCCAAGTCACTGGGTCTGAGTTTCTCCTTCGTCGACCTGGAAGCTGGTTTCGAGACCTTCCAGAAGACTGGTGTTGCTCTGCCCGACAAGACCGTCGACACCCTGAAGCAGGAGTGCGATGGTGCCCTCTTCGGTGCCGTGAGCTCGCCCTCCACCCCTACCAAGGGCTACTCGTCTCCCATCGTTGCTCTCCGCAAGCGTCTCGACCTGTACGCCAACGTCCGTCCCGTCAAGAGCGTCAAGAACACCACCATGTTCCCCGACCCCATTGACCTTGTCATTGTCCGCGAGAACACTGAGGACCTGTACGTCAAGGAGGAGAAGACATATGACACCGAGCACGGCAAGGTCGCCGAGGCCATCAAGCGCATCTCCGAGCGTGCCTCGAGCCGTATCGCTACCATGGCCGGTGACATTGCTCTCCGTCGTCAGCGTGTACGCGACTCAACCGGCCAGACCGGCAAGTCTGCCAACGTTACAATCACACACAAGAGCAACGTTCTCTCGCAAACCGACGGTCTCTTCCGTTCGACTGCTCGCGAGGCTCTTGCCAAGTTCCAATCCCAAGGCGTCACCGTTGATGAGCAGATTGTCGACAGTATGGTTTACAAGTTGTTCCGTCAACCCGAGACTTACGATGTCATTGTTGCTCCCAACCTTTACGGTGACATTCTCTCCGACGGTGCTGCTGCTCTTGTTGGCAGTCTGGGTCTTGTTCCCTCTGCCAACGTTGGTGAGGGCTTCGCCATTGGCGAGCCTTGCCACGGTTCTGCTCCTGACATCCAGGGCCAGAACATTGCCAACCCCATCGCTACTCTTCGCAGTGTCGCCCTCATGCTTGAATTCCTCAACGAGGAGAAGGCCGCTGCTCTCATCTACAAGGCTGTCGATGCCAACCTTGAGGAGGGCAAGTACTTGAGCCCTGACATGGGCGGTCAGGCCAAGACCACCGAGGTTGTTGAGGACATCCTCAGAAGAATGTAAAAACAGTCATGCTTGTATAGATTTATTGAGATACCAAAAAGCAATGGGACACGGAACGACATGATCACGCTACATATTCAACCTACTGTCAGAATGCCATAAGAACATACTGCACATTGATAAAATCGTGGTGTGTCGCTCGATCCTCCCCATGTGCTGAATTTTGTCACTCTCCTCGCTCTCACGACAACACATACGCGGTGAGAGAGCTATCAAAATGCACTGTCCTTTCTAGATGGTGGTAAAGTCCATAGAGAGCCGATAACACTACGACTCTCAGTGGAAACTTCCTATCTGTTAACGGAACTGTGCATTTCTATAGCTGTCCGCGTGACATACTTTAGCAGATGGGGACAAGGGAGGATGAACATTCACATGCTCAAAAACTGGGGAAAATTTTGAGTACGTCACTCAATATTTCGTTTGGACAAAGAGACATCCGTCATCCTCCTTCTCCTCCCTAAGCACACCCTACACGACGAAACATCTTCAACATGGCGGATAAATACATGCTCAGAGTCACGGCAGGCTCAGACTACGACGAGGCCAACCAGAAACTGGTCCACGTCAACACTGAACAACCACTCAGCATCTCCAGCTCGAAACTCGATGCTTCATTGACCGTCCGCGTCCAAAACTACCGCGGCGAACCCGTCAACTCTCCCTCTTCATGCGCCTATTTCGAAACCGACCCTCACAAGTCCGATCTTTACAGCATTTCCTTCTCCTTTACTCCCAAGAAGAACATCAACGGCCATGACCTGGTCTTTGGAAACGACTTTGACCACCCGATCAAGGATAAGCTGCCTCCAGGCTTCGGACAAGCAATGAAGATTGCTCAGTGGTTCATCGACCCTGGCCTTTACGGTGACGCCTATGCCGACGAGCCATACCTGTACGGACCCTTCCTCAGTTCCATCAACACCCTGAGAGTTGGCGAGAAGAAAGAGCCTACGGAGATGAAGGGAAGCGAGGATAAGCCCGTTGTGGTATCTGAAGGTGCCGACGGCGACGGTGTCGAGGCCAGAAAGAAGGCTGGCTTGCCTGACGACGCAAACGCTCGCAAGAAGTATTTCCTCAAGGAGCAGCACCTGAAGGACTTTACATTTGAGGAGGGCAGGAACTACAGCTGCGACTTCTTCAACCCTTACTTGGACTTCAACGGTACGCCTGAAAGGACGAAGAATTGGAGGATCAGCATACTGACAAACATACAGACTTTGCGCTCAAGCTTCCTGGATTCAGCTACATCCCCGGCATCACTATCCCCATCATCAGCTACTGGGATGGACAACCTCTGAGGTAAGCAAATCATCTGCGAACAGATTATTGTCTAGCGCAGAGTATTCCAGTGGTGTGTAACGAGCAGAATCTGACTAACACAAGGTCTCACGCACTTAGATATGTCCTCAAAGACAGAAGCACAAACGAAGTCCTCTTTGTCATTATCTTCACCCTACTACCCCGCCACAGCGAGGGGCAGAAGGTTGACGCAAAGAAGGAAGACAAGTCTGGCCAGAAGGACGAGGATCTAGATTGAAGACGATCAGGATAGATTAGATGAATACACGATACCCCCGAATATACAACGCACACTCTTCTCACATCTCTAAGACACAAGTTTCTGTTGTCTCGTCCTCCCCATGTGCTAAACTACCTTATGTAACTCACGCGCTTGTTTCAAAACGGTCCAGAGTGACGTTTTCACTATGAAAAGGCATAATGGTTTCTAGACCAGAGATTTAGCCAAGGAGAGCCTAGAGCATATCGCTTCTCCATGGATCTATCCCGCTGCTTAAGAGTATTGTGCATCTCTACAGCCATACGCGTTACAAACTTTTGCACATGGGGAGGGTGCAATTCTATGAGTGACACATGTGTTCAGAAGAATGTTTGGTGCCATGTTTCCAAGTTTTCATCGACAGATGATCGTGTGTGACTTTCAGCCACCTGCAGGTGCTGCCTAGGGTGGCTGGGGTTTTATGCAGATCTCAAATTGCTGTTAGATTGGACGAGGCTTGAGACGGCGATGCGGTATCGAAGACCTTGTGGCTGCTGTATCGCATGTGTTGTAGCAGTGTGTTGGACTCGCAGAAGTACAGTTGACCATCTATAAGAATAGGGCCAGCTCGTGATATACTCCGTAATAGCTAGACTGGTCGTTTTGGAGCTTTAACTTTGAGTTGCTGTCGTAACGATTTGCAGCGAGCTTGGACCCGCACGTCATCGTCATTGCCGGCGCGTGTCAAAAGCAAGCCTCGCGATTCATTTCGAGCCCCGTCCACCAATTCTTACCTCGCATCATTTGCCTACCACGATCAATTTTGCTCAATTTTCTCGTCTGTCAGCATTATCCTGTTGTTTTTGACCATCCAGCCCTGTTATTTGCATACACAACCCACATAATGCGTACTCGCAACCAAGAAAAGGTGCCTTCGTCGCAGTCATCTTCACAGCAGACTGCCGGAGAGAAACGCCCAAGCCGTAAGAGAAGAGCAAGCAGTTCTTCCGACGCGCCAATCCCTCAGAGCTCTCAGACCACTGTCTCGTCCTCATCACAGATCAAGCGCAGAAAGAGACAAGACGCGTCTTACGACCACCCCGATGATCTCACCATCCTCGACGAAGAAGAGTCTGTCACACTCAACACTCCTGCTCCCGCATCCCGCCATGTTCACTTCACCGAGTCCACATCTCAAGTGCAAAAGGCCACTTCGACACACTTGACTCCTCACATTCGCAAGACCGTCACCACAGAAAGACGTCAGACCATCTCTCCTTCAAAGTTCGAAGCCCTTTCGACACCACCCGCCAAGTCGCGCCTCTCTCTACCTGCAGCCTTCTCATCTTCGCCTGCCGTCAACAAGCTGTTCCGCCCTCTGAGCCAGGTCTTGTCGGAGCGCGTCAAGGACCGTCTGCGCCGCACCCGTCTGAGCGAGGAGATCAAGGAGCAAAGAGATGGTTCCGAGGCCCACCAAGAGTTGGTTCAGCTGCGTCAAGAGATTGGAGAGATTGAGGATGTCATCCGCACTCGTCTTCACCAGCTCGACGTTGAGAAGCAATTGGGCGAAGATGCTGACGACCAGAAGATGGAGGACATCGAGGCTGAGCTCGCTCAACTCAATGAGGATCTCGCCGAGAAGAAGGCTCTAGCCGCCGCCATCCCCGACTTGGACTCGATTGATGCTGTCGACGTTATCAACGAGGACATGATGGTCTTCGATAGCAGCCAAGGCATCTCATACCCCCACCTTCCTTCCTCCGGCACTGAAGTCCGTACCGTCCAGAGAGTCACCGACGCTGTCGACATCTCGGATGCCCAGACTCAGGTTGCTCTCCCGGACTCTACTCAGGAAGAAGAGCGCCGCGCCTTCAAGGAGGCCATCCAGTACTGGACTGAAGAAGCATCCAACGCAAAGTCCACTCTCCAGATCTTGACTATCGAATTGCAGTCTCTTGGTTTCCCTGGCGAAAACTCTGAGGCCATCATTGCCTCCATCCGCGAAACTTTCGCCTCTGTCCGCGAGCGTCTCGAGTCTGCAGTCCCTGGTGTCATCCCTAGCAACATCTCAGATGCCGACCTCGTTGAGCTCGTCATCCAGCACCTCGAGACTCTTGCCACCAAGGTTACCGAGCAGGACGTCTTCCTTACCGAGAACGAAACACTGCGCCAGGAGCTTGCCAACGAGATTGATGGTCTGCTCGAGAGATTGAGTCAGGCCGAGATCCGCAAGCGTACCCTCGAGATCGGTTACAATGAGCTCGATGCACAGAGTCAGAGAGACGAGCAGTTGATTGACTCGCTCAACAAGGAGTTGGGCAAGATCGAGAAGAACCACGATATGGCACAAACTCTTATCACCGAGAAGAAGGCCCAGCTTGCTGAGCTTGACCGTGAGAATAGAGACCAGGATTTGACCATCTTAAAGCTCGGTGAGGCCCTCGAGGGCTACAGAGCTAACGAGGTCAACCTTCAAGCTCTGATCACTCGCATGGAGCAGGAGGCCAACGTCAAGATCTCCGACCTTACCAAGGCCAGCCAGGCTGTTGTGTCCGAACTCGAGGAGCAGCTTCGTGTTGAGGGAACTAAGCGCCACATTGCCGAGGCTGATGCCGACGACAAGCAAAACGTCATCACCACACTGGAGCGTCGCGCTGAGACTGACGAAGCTAACATTGATACTCTCAAGCAACAGCTTCTCACTCTTCAAGGACTGCACCTCGCTGAACAGCAAGCCAGAGAAGTCTCTGAGGCAGTCAACGACGAGAACACAACTCTCTTTGCCGAGCTTGAGGTCAAGATTGAGCAGGCTGAGACCGAGTTGGACCAGCTCAGAGCCGACCTGGACAACCTTCGTGCACTGGAGGAGGCTGAGCGTCGCCAGCGTGAAGCAGCCGAGGCCGAATTGGATGACCGCAACAACCTTGTCACCGAGCTGGAACAGAAGTTGTTGGCATCTGGCAAGCAAGCCAACGAGCTCCGTCAAAAGTTGTTCGAAGTTCAGCAGCGTTCCAAGGAGACTGTTGTAGAGCTCCAAACTATCGCAGAGGAGCGCGAGACCAAGCATGCCGCCGATCTCGCTGCCTGGGACCAGAAGGCCAGAGACCTTAACGATGTAGCCGTCTTCGCCAAGATTGAGGCTAAGACATACGCAGACCAACTCGACGCTGTTACAAAGAGCATGTCCGAGCAGCTTGAGGAGCGCGCTGTCACAATTAGAGATTGGGCAAAGAAGCTTGACCAGCTGACTGCAGAGTTGAAGGCAACTAAGAATGAGTTGAACAACGCATTGGTGGCGCTTGACCAACTGCAGCAGACATCTGAGGCTCGCATTGCTGAGCTCGTTGCCGATGTCGCCGACCTCACAGGCCTTGTTGCTCAACACGAAGCTACCATCAAGCTCCTGAACGCAGAGGCCCAGACAACCGCCCAAACCCACGTCATCGCCATCACCGAGCGCGACGAAAAGATCGCCGACCTCAACCACGACATCTACACCGCCCAAAACGAGATCAAGGCTCTCGAAATCGAAAGGGAATCCCTCGAACGCCGCGTCGAAGCCGAAGCCGTAGCCCTGCTCGAACTGCAAGGCGAGAAGGACGACCAAATCGCCGACCTCAAGACCAACATCCTCCACAAGCAAGCCGAAATCGAAAACCTCGGCCGCAAAGCCCAAGAAGTGGACCGTAGCTGGGAACGCGTGATGAACGAACGCAACGTCGAAATTGAAGAGTTGCGCGAGACTGGCTCAGAAAACACCATCACCATTGCTCGCCTTACCAAACTCAACGCAGCACTCAAGGAGAAATTCCGCCTCTACGTCAGAGATTCCACAGCTACTGTGCAAGCTATGCAAGAGGATATGGAATCGGCTGTTCTCAGCGCCGGCGCTAAAGGCGGTGAGTTGAGAGAGGTAGGCCGTCGTGTGCTCGAGGAAGTTGAAGCTATGGATACTGTTGGCGAGATGGTCACTATTGCTTCTTCGTCTTCTGCTGCCAACCCTCGTCTCCAAAAGATTACTAAGCAGGCTCGTCGTAATCGTCGCGCCTATGATTCTGGAATTGGTGTTGATGAGGATTCTCTGTTGCTTGAAGAGTAGTGTTTTGGCTGGAAGATATGAGAAAAGGGAAAAGGAAGGAAGGATGGAAACGAACGAATGGCCTTTTTTGGGTTCCACGATTGCACACACTCACACACTTGGATTAAATTGTTTTTCTTGTCAGACATTGCGCTTTATTTTTTGTTTTCTCTGCTGAAGGATAACGATGGATATTCTCTTTGGATGATTAGCATCCCACTTTGACTGATTAATGCAACCATTTTCATGATTATCATACACCTTTCCCCCTTTTCTCTTTTGACCGCCCTCAAAATATTCAGCAGTTTAGCATTATTAGGTAGACCAAAGATTTTCCTTCAAAAATGACAATGTTTTTCATTTCTCTAGTTCAAAGTGACACTGCTTTTTTCTCTTCGCCTTTGATCGCCGCTATTGTCGAGCTTTTGTTCCATCTGCGTTTACCTTTAGATCTTCTGGTAGAACAATGTCTTTAATGAAAAGTGAATACGTATCTTCCTCTTTACCCTTTCCAAGAAAGTAAAACTCTGCTTTCTTCTGAAATTATCCTTATTCTTTCTTTGATTCTCTGAGGAAGAAATTGAGGGAGGTGCGAGAAAGCGGATATCAGAGGCTCGAGACTTTTCACAAAGACCAGACGAGAGTGGCATTGCTCACACGTTCAACGACGATTCCAAGCAACTTTCTTATACTCTTACCAGACGTAATGATGTAGGGGAAAGTCTTCCACACTAGAGAGCTAATCATGCATGGCTTATGTGACTTATGGAGTGATCCTTCGGGGAATCTACGTAGTAGTTAGTTCGTAGCGATCCGTATCAAGAATCTTCCTTTCTACTGCTCTCTCTTTATACTTGTACACTGGCATTGAACGTTTCGACGACGAAAGGGCAATTAGCCAAGAGCACAGAAGGGACAACCGTTTTGCGAATTCGAGTAATAAAAGTGCTTTCAATACTTTTGTATTTGCATGAACAATAATCTAGGGGTCGTTGAGAATCATATCAGCCATAGAGCCTTTAAAGCCTAAGATTGGGTATGGTTCCAATTTCCATGGACTCCAAGAAGGTGTATGAGGTCTCTGAACTTAGGAGTACCTATAGCGAAGTAATTAGCATGGTCTCAAGAGAATCGAGTTTGATCGAGAACTTACCGAAACCAGTAACGGGGTCCCAACCTTCGACAGCGGGGAAGCCCTTTCCATCACCAATCTCAGAGCATCCCACGGCGGAACCACTGGTGATGTCGGTGAATGCGCGGTATCCCTTCTTGTACAACCAAGGGTTCAGGAAGCCAAGGGTGGGCTTGCCACCGGCGATGAGTGCGTCGTTGACGAGAGCAACGATGGCGGCGATCAGAGGAGTCGAGGCAGAGGTACCGGAAACCAGAGTCAAGGTACCATTCCAGACGGTGGAGAAGTAGCTTCCTTGGCCAGAAATATCGGGGTATGCTCTTCCGCTAGCATTGAAGTATGCTGCATCTCTGTTACCAAGGGTCTTGAGGTAAGCCTTGACGGCCTTGTCCTGGTATGCGGGACGAGGGAAAAGATCAGAGAAACCACCACCAGAAGCGAAACCAGAGGAGTGGTAGGCGACAACCTCGGGGTTGAAGTCCATGGTTGCACCAACGGAAGTGACGTATGGGCATGTCGAGGGGAACTCGGGGGTGAAACGCTTAGCACCGCTGCCGTTGTTGGTGGTGCAGATACCAGAGGTACCGACACCGCTGTCACCTGAGGCATAGAAGACAGAGACACCACGAGCACCAAGTTGAGCGAGGTCTTCGCAGACACGCTTGGCGTAAGATGGAGGAACAGTCTGCTCTTCATCGTCGTATGAGGTAGACACGACTTGAGGCAGAGTGTCGTCTGATTGGGCAAGAACGTGCTGGAGCCAGTCGAGGTAGGGCTCGTTGGTGTTGGTAGTGGTACCGTTGGAAGGGATGAAGGGAGGAGAGCCACCGACAGCGTAGGCAGTCAGAGGAGTTGGCCAGCCCACTCCCAACATGGTCTCAACATCGAGATCACCTTCTATGTCGATTCTAGTCTTGACGACTTCCTGCGATGTGCTTCCGTTGTTGATGACATCGAATTTGAAGCTGTAGGCTGCTTCTGCAGCCTCGGGGCGGAACTTCTGAAGGAACAGAGAAGTGTCGGAACGGTTGTTGGTTTCACCAAGGTAGTTGGCGAGAGCCATCTTGTTCTTGCCAGCAGACTGGGGGATGTAGTCGATGGTCTCGTACAGAGTTCTCATGCACTGAGGTGTGACACCTCTTGGAGTACAGATCGAGGTGACATTAGGGTCCTGGTGGGCCAAATCAACATCGGGTAGAGCACCACCGACCTTGTTGACCTCGAGTGTGACAGCCTTAGGGGCACTGCGGAAGAAGGAGTTGGTGGGTTGAATCGTGTCAATGTGCTCGTGCAAGTGTACAGGCAGGGACCACTCGGATGTGCGGACCGTCTCGGAGCCATCTTCGTGACGGTACACGCTGTACTTGGTATCCAGGAGACTCTCAATACGGTCGACAGGCAGCGAGACCTTGATCCAGTCCTTTGCGGCAGTGTAAGAGAGATCACCAGTCTCGATACCGTTGTCGGCCAGCCACTCGTGGACAAGAGCCAATGAGTGGTCTGCAGGCTGAATGAGCTTCTTGACATCAAGCTCGCTCAGGTGCTGACCGTAACGCGAGTGGTCAGGGTCAGAAACTGGGATATTTGGTCAGACATGAGAACAGCGGGTAACCGGTATCACATCACTTACCCTCGTACAGGTGTCTCTCCAAGTCGTCGAATGAGTTCTGCTTGATAGCAATACGAAGATCAATGTTGTGAGCTGAAGGGGCAGGAGCAACCTGTCTCCACTTAGAGGGAACAAAGTGGGAGTCCTTGACAGCATAAGGAGTTCTAGGTTGGATGGGCGAGGCATACGAGCCAGTGGCAAGCAAGCCAGCGACCAGGAACAGCTTTGCGGCACTCATGTTGGAGGGTGAAAGCTGAGCAGCGGAGATAATCTGAGACAAAACATCCTGCTATGGGTGCAATGCTCTACTTATATGAATACAGGGTACCATGATGGGTAGCCGGATTGCAAGGTTGATCGTCCTGTTGAGAAGGCGAGCTGCTGCAAGGGACACAGAACGGTGGGGACCTTTTGAGGAGAAATAGATGAATATCAATTGGAAGCTAGAATGTCTTGGGAAGGTGATGGTGACGGCGGAGATAAGAGTGGTTTAGAGTACGAGATGAAATGCTTGTTGTGCTTGTTGCTGGTCAAGAGTGGATGCACGCGAGCTTGTTCGTCTGGTCTTGATTGGCGGCGAGCTTGGGAAGCGACGACCAAAAAAGTGCCTCGGCTTCAAGCGCCGCCGGGCCACTGGCGACTTTTGACATCACCTTCCTTTTACGTTTTATTACGTCCGTACTTGCCATAATAGTTGAAGATCGCGTGCTGCCGCTGCTGCTACTCGAGTAACCGCAACCATGTCGGATCTGGCAGGAGGTTTCGTGCCCTTGTCACCAGCACCTTCCTCGGTCGCTTCGTCGAATACACCAAACTCGCTCCCGCAACCGCGACGAACTCCTCTGAAGCCTGGTGGTACCAAGGAGTCGAGATTGATCCGCCATGTCGACCAGCAATTACTTCACATCCAACGACGCTTTGCAAAACGAGATCCGTCGCTCGGTCATGGAGGTGTGCGAGAGATGGACGAGGAGGGCAGGATGATTGAACAACTCAACGATCCTGCCACTGAAAAGAGATTGCAGCAGTCGGAAGAGTGGAACGACGTACAAGGTTACTCGGGCTTTGGCGAAGCTGCTAAAGATGTCGACGAGCTCGTTGCTGTCATCTGGATCAGTGGAACTCCAGCTCTGCAGGTGCCATACTTGATCAACTTGGCGCTTCTCGTCAATACAATGATTCCAGCTTTCCCGCTCGCTCCTCGACAGCTCTTCAGATTGCTGGGCAAGCTAGATCATGCCTTTGCTTCGTTGATCGTAGGCAGAGATGTTGCGACCGATGAGATACTGCCTGGTTTCAACACGGGTCGAGGTGTCAGCGGCACAGAAAAGGTTCGCATAAAGAGCTTGGTGGAAAGGACGAGAGTAGGTGTCGTTGAGGTCTTGAACAGAGGAGAGTTTGATGAAGACGATGAAAACACACCTGAGCCTTCGACGGAAGATGTTGACATGGATGGTGATTTGGTCCTAGATGAAGACGATGGACCTGAAGACATCAACGTCGACGACATCGAAGACGACGAAGATTGGCATATGCAAACAAGTAGAGTCTACGACAAAACCATGGTAGAACTGGGTGACTCGATGGATGGTCTTCCCATTGGCATCGTAACGGAAAATAGAATCGGAACATGAATTAATGCCTCTCAAATTCATCCATCACCCACTCCTCATTATTCATGTATTAGAGCGATCACACAACAAGACTGAAACTGGGTAACGAAAAAAGTACAATATGGATATTTTGATACCAAGACGCCGGACATGATGCAAATCAACTTTTCACACCATTCTCTACTCGTCATCCTCCTCATCGCTGACACCATCCACTTCCATCTCTTCATCCTCGGACTCATCTTCGTCTCCACTGGCCTGTTCCTCATCGTCGAATTCTGCTCCGGCGTTGGCCATTCTCTCTGCCTTCTCCTCTTCTCTCTTCTTCTCATCCTCCTTTCTCGCTTCCTCCATCAACTTCTGCTTCTCGTCTCTGATCTTCCTTTGACCAACGACAAACGCACCCAGCGTTGTCTTTTGCCACTCAGTCTCCTTGAGGAAGTTCTCCACCTCGCCGCGGTTGTTGGGTGCAAAGTCAACCTTAATTCTCTTCTCCTCGACGAAGCGAATGTTGGCATCGACCTTCTGGACCAGCAGGATCATTTGCGATGTGAGTTTTGCGTTGTTGTTTGGTGTCTTTGAGTTCTTGCCAGTCTCCTTCAACCAGCGCTTCAATAGGACCACAAGAGGTAGTGCGAGTTCAGGGAAGGCGACGGATTTCGCCCAAAGGACGAAGAACTCTGAGAGGAGCTCGATGACTTGCTCACCAACACCGTCTTGGTACACACGTGTGCGGAGGTAGGTCTTGGGTGCTCTGACGACAGTAGCGAAGTCGAGGGGTTTGAGAGTTGAAGCCTTCGGGGGCTTGCGCATCTCAGCGGCGTTCAAGACTTCGTAAAGGGCGGATCCGAGGGGAATGTAGGTTGCGGTGGAGAGAGAGATACGGAGGAGACTGCGGATGAGGTGGAAGCGGAGGGGGAAATATGTGCTTGTGGGAATGAGGCGCATAGCACCGAGAGTGACCTGCACAATAGGGTAGATCAGGGGACGCAGAGGGGAAGCGGCTCCCTTCTCGGCCTCAGCAAGCGACTGACAGTGCGATGCTACCACACGCGACCAGAAATCGAGGGAGTGGACGAATTGCCAGTTGTATACGCTCTTGTATGAGTCCTTCGACTTGTTGGTAATGCTGCTGCGGAGATGGATAGCAAGTTGGCGGATGAAGGTGAAACCAGTTGTGTAGCCAATGGTGGGATCAATGCCCCAGAGCTCAGCAGCCGAGTTCTTCATCAAGTTGATACCCTGAATAGTGTGAACGGTGGTGTTGCGGCTGCCCTTGATCAGACCCTGGTAAGAGGTCTTGAGAACGGCTTCTCTGATACCAGCATCACCAATGACAAGCAGTCTTCTGAGAACGAGGAAAGCAGCGATACGGGTGGCTTCGGTGCTCGACGACTCGGACCAGACTCCAGTGACGGCCTTTGTCAGATCACGGATGATCTTCTTGAATGAGAGAACGTAGGGGAGGAGAGGGAGAACGTTGGTGAGGGTCATGCGGATGGTGTTGGGGTCGGAGAGATGGGCGAGCAAGTGCAGGACCGAGGTGAGATGCGACTTAAGCAGGGGGCTGAGGTTGCGGAACTTCTTGGAGTCGGTCGAGAAGGTGACTTTGCCTCCGGCCTTCTCCTTGACGGGCAGATGGTGTGCGAGCACCTCAGGCAGGTGCTTGAGCGCAACAACCAATAACTCGTGGTAGGCTTGGGGGTCTGAGATGGAGTATTTGAAGAGCTTGTCCTCTTCGTCCGAAACGTGAGCAGCGGCACGGAAAGCAAGAACGACCTCCTTGGTGGCGCGCAGAGAGTGTTGTGTTGTCATGGCCTTCTGCCACTTGGCAATCATTTGCTTCGTGACCTCGTTGCCCTCTCCCTTTTGCTTCTTTGATGGTCTCTCGTCCTCCTCATCAGCGCTCAGCTCGTCAATCTCTCCCAGGTCTGCGTCCTCGAAGTTGAGAGCATCAGGCTCGTTCTCTTGCATGTACTTGTGAAACTCGGGATCCTTTGCGGCGAGGGCGTCCAGCTGGGCCTGGAAGGCTTCCGGGTCGTCAATTTCCGAGTCTGAATCTGATGCGTCGTCGTCGGCGGCGGCGGCAGCGGCAGGCTTTGCTTTGGCGTCCTTGTCGTCGGTCTTTGCGCGTTTCCTCTTGAGCGATTTGTCCATCTTTGCCGGTAGCTCGGGAACGTCGAAGCCTCCCTGGAAGAAGTCGTCGACGTTCATGCTCTCAAAGTCCTGCTTTCCATCCTTGGCCGGGGCCCTAGTCTCTGGTGGTGGTGTCGAAACCTCATTGTCCTGGGCTCTCTTTGCCTTTTTCTTCTCGTTGATCTGGTGACGCTGCTTGATTTTGGCAAAGTCCTTGCGGCGCTTGATTGTGTCCTTGAGATGGTTCTTCTCGAACTTCTTGGTGGCCTTTGATTGCGCCATGTTGTGTTATTTATTTCTGGTGATGGAAAAAAAGTTTGGACAGGGCACAGGAAAAAGTGATTGAGACTGATTCTGCGGAGAAGCCGAGCCGAGCACAGACCATGGCAGCGCAATCACATGCGGACTGTCCATCGCTCTTTCCCGCATCGTCTTCTCTACCAACGACACAACTGTCTTCTCAGACATACTCGGCCAACATGTACGCCGAACGGCAGCTGGCATATGCGCCAACCCCTTACAGCTATACTCCCACTTCGACTCTTTCGACCACCATCAATGTTGATGAGGAGCTCAAACTTGCCAACAACAGTGCCGAACGTGACCTTTACGAATCTCTGGCCGAGATATACAGCATCATTGTTACTCTGGAGGCACTCGAGAGAGCCTTTCTCAAAGACTCGGTTTCTGAAACGGACTATACCGACACATGCAGCCGATTGCTGAAGCAATACAAGTCCAATTTGGCCGATGACTCGGTCGCCAGAGCCTTTGGAAGCCTCGACTCTTTCAAGCTGGAATGGAATCTCGAGGTCCCTCGTGCCTCTGATCGTCTGAAGATTGGTCTGCCAGCCACTGTAGAAGCCCCATCACGTGCACCTGGAGCTCCATCTGGTAGTGGAGCCGGTGCTGCTGCCACTCACATCGTATCAGCCTCCGAGAACTTCATCACTCTGTTTGATGCCATCAAAATGAACATGCTTTCTAAGGACACGCTCCATCCCATCCTCGTCGAAACCATCCAGGCCGTCAACAAGGTCACAGACCAGGACTTTGAGAACAAGGCCAAAATAGTACAGTGGCTCATCACTCTCAACCAGATGCGCGCTGCTCAGGATCTCACCGACGACCAAGCACGCGAGCTCCAATTCGACATGAACCTGGCATATGATGGCTTCAAATCGACCCTTGAGTAAAGATGATGGTTGATCTTCGGATGGCCTGGTCTGTGCGTCTCCGCGCCTTCTCCAGAATTGTCCATCTGAAAGCGTCACTTTCGCGACAAACCAAAATGTCTGAATCCACTACCGACAACCATACTGCGCAACAGTCAGATCAGGAGGAAGAGATCCTAGATGGTAAGTCACTACAACACCATCAATCGCATCTTTCTGACAATCTTCTAGTGCTAGACCTTCCACAAATTTACACCAAGCCTTCATCACAGCAATTACTAGACACCCTAGCCCTTCTCAGCCTCGAGCCCCAATCATGGGACAAGTCCACCGCCCAATCCAAGCCCAAAGTGAGCTCCAACGGCGTTCCTCAATACCTTACACGTATCGTCTCGAGCCCGCTGGACTGGATCAAAGATGACGTAGAGAAAGAGAAGATTTGGGATTCTGCCTCATTACGCTTGAGTGAGCGCTCTGGTCGCACTGGGATGGGTGACATCAGCCGTTCGTTCCGCATACCCTTGTCGGCCGACCCTACCAACAGCTCGAGCACTATGAAGCCCGTCATCACTAGTTCTCATGAGCAGGACACCACCGTACAAGTTAGCATTCATGAGCCTGCTCTCACTGAAGATAACCTCGGTCTCAAGACGTGGGCCTCGTCGTTCGTCTTCGCTCGAAACTGGCATACTCTACGCGATCGCATTCCTTTGGTGTTTGGCAAAGACGAAAATGCGACCATCCTGGAACTAGGCGCAGGCACAGGCCTTGTCGGTATTGCTGCAGCAGCTGTGTTGGGTGCGAATGTGCTCTTGACCGACCTACCTGAGATTGTACCGAACCTTCAACGAAACATCGCCTCGAACAAAGATATGATCAAGTCGAGAAAAGGATCTGCCCGTGCTGCTACCCTCGACTGGACAGTACCGGAAAGGATCGTATATTCTGAAGAAACGGATGAATCAACGCGTGCGCTTGTCGCCGAAAAAGAAAGCTCAAAGTATCCTCTGATTGTTTCTGCCGACCCCATATACTCGAAAGAACATCCCAAATGGCTGGTACAGACAATCAGCTGTCACCTTATGCACGGTCCCGACGCTCGTGTCCTGATCCAAATACCTATCCGCGAGGCTTATGCTGAAGAGCGCGCCGACCTCAAGAATCGCATGCTCAAGCTCGGTCTGGAACTATTCCACGAGGAGACAGAAACTGGCTATGACGACTGGAGTGATGGACAAGGCGAGGAGTTGAGTGAAGTCGAGTGCTGGCTGGGCATGTGGAAATGGAAGGACGCATAGAAACATGCTCCGACGTCGGAACGAATCCGAGACTTGCAAGCGCAGAGCCGGCATCAGCTTCGAAAGTTACCTATACAGCCTGTCGGGTCGACATTCTGCAAAGAGATATGATCAGATACGACATGTCGGCGCGGGCGGCCGACGAGACAATCACATCGAGTAAGCACCCCACAATCTGTCAAAGAACGCGCTATCCGACGTTTGCTTTCCCATGCCAAGACGAAAAGGCAGAGATAGCATGACATGAATCTATCGAGCAAGATTCTACCAATTTTACTGGATGGACAACAGTTTTGTGGTTGTTAAAGACAGCGCGATGTCGCACACTGATAAGGGAAGAGTGTTGGGAGTTTGTCAGAGCCAATCAGCGACAAGCACGCCAATCCCAAACCCCAGATTGCTTCTCTTATCAACGACCCCAAACCACAACGCTGCTCATGTCGATCTCACTATGAATCACTTTTTACTCAACCCCAGTCGTGCTTCAGATTGTGCCATGTGAGATAGAGACCCTGCAGTGCGGATCGCATATAAAAAATGGCTGACAGCACCTTTTGCCGCGGAGGTTTCTTCTCGAGGTGGCTTCTATATTATACCACTTGCCTTGAGATACGAGTATAGCCGGACAACGGCTGTTTTCACGATTGCTATAAGGTCCTTATAGTCCTCGCTCGTTCTTACAATCAATTATCAATTTGTTCCTCATCGTCCTGCTTGCACATCATGGCCGGATCAGTTGCTGTCCTATCTCAAGGAGTAGGATATGGAGTCGTTTTGGGTGTCGGAGCTCTGTTCGCGCTCGGTATGATGCTTACCACTTGGGTACTCCGAAGATATAACAATGAATTACAGACCTCGGAGGTCTTCTCTACTGCTGGCAGAAGTGTTAAATCTGGTCTTGTGGCCGCCGCTGTTGTGTCATCCTGGACATGGGCAGCTACACTGTAAGTGAACTACTATTAGTTGCCGTGACTTCAACAAGCTGATATCCAACTCCACTAGACTGCAATCATCTGCTGTAGCTTACAACTACGGTGTTTCCGGACCTTTCTGGTATGCCTCGGGTGCAACAGTACAAGTTATCCTCTTCGCGACCCTGGCTATCGAGCTTAAACGCAAGGCCCCCAATGCCCATACCTTCCTGGAAGCCATCCGTGCTCGCTACGGAGGAATCACCCATTGCGTCTTCATCGTCTTCGGCCTCATGACCAACGTCTTAGTTACCGCCATGCTGTTGACCGGCGGCAGTGCTGTCATCAAGGACCTCACTGGTATGAACCCTGTGGCTGCTTGCTTCCTACTCCCAGTCGGTGTTGTGGCATACACCATGTTTGGAGGTATCAAAGCTACCTTCATCACTGACTGGGTACACACTGTGGTGATTCTGATCATCATCTTCTTGTTTGCCTTTACGGCTTACTCGACCAACGAGATCCTTGGAAGCCCTAGCGCTGTGTACGATGCCCTTCTAGCGGCCTCAGCTCGCCATCCTGTTGAGGGTAACGCTGAAGGAAGCTATCTTACTATGAAGTCCCGTGAGGGCGGTATTTTCTTTGTTATCAACCTTGTTGGCAACTTTGGTACTGTCTACCTTGACAACGGATACTGGAACAAGGCTATCGCTGCTTCACCTGTTCATGCTCTCCCTGGTTACATCATGGGTGGGCTCTGTTGGTTCGCAGTAAGCTTCTTGCTATGTACACTCAGCACTGTACTTTGACTGACGTGATTTTACAGATTCCCTGGCTTTGTGCTACTACCATGGGTCTTGCAGCACTAGCCCTCGAGAACAACCCCGTATTCCCCACCTTCCCTCTACGTATGGCAGCGGAAGATGTCACTGCAGGTCTAGTCCTCCCTAACGCTGCCGTCGCCCTTCTAGGATCTGGAGGTGCTGCTGCGACACTTGTGCTTATCTTCATGGCTGTGACCTCGGCCATGTCTGCTGAGTTGATCGCCGTGTCGAGTATCTTCACATACGATATCTACAACACCTATATCAACCCCGATGCCCATGGCAAGAAGTTGATCTACATGAGTCATGTCAGTTGCATAGTTTATGCTCTCATCATGGCTGCCTTTTCGACCGGATTATACTACGCTGGCATCGGTATGGGGTACATCTACCTAATGATGGGCTGTATCATTGGCGGTGGAGTATTGCCTGCCGCCTTGACTCTGCTCTGGAACCGCCAGTCCTGGGCTGCAGCGACATTCAGTCCCGTCATTGCATTGATCTGCGCAGTCATCGGCTGGCTCGTTCAAGCAAAATCCCAATACGGCAATCTCTCCGTCGAGGCCACGGGCTCAAACTACCCAATGCTTGTCGGCAACGTCGTCGCTCTCCTTACACCAGTGGTCACCGTACCCATACTCTCCCTCGTTTTCAGCAGCGGCAAATACGACTGGCAATCCATGAAACAAATCCGCCGTCCCGACGACTCAGACCTCACCGCCGCCGCCCACATCGACCCCGAACTCCTCCCCGGCGGCGCCCACGGAGAAACAGCACAATCCCTCGCCGCCGAAGCCGCAGAGCAAAAACATCTCCTCCGCGCCTCCAAGATCGCTCGCACCCTCACCGTATGTCTCATCCTCTGTTTCCTGATCTTGTGGCCCATGCCCATGTATGGCTCTGGCTACATTTTCTCCAAGAAGTTCTTCACTGGGTGGGTTGTTGTGGGCTTTTTGTGGTTGTTCGTTACTGCTGTTTGTGTGGGTATTTATCCTGTGTTTGAGGGCCGCAAAACCATCTTCAGAACGTTCAAGAGTATGTGGTTGGATGTTACGGGCAAGGAACACCCGGTCACGCATGGTAGAGCTACTGTTGCGGAGACTGCTGTTGTGGAGGAGAAGATGCAAGATAAGGAGAAGGAGAGGGATGCCGAGGCTGCTGTAAGGGATTCTGAGTGATAATATGAGTCTTCATTAGGAAGGTTCCAGTCGAGACGTAGAGATGGAGAAAGGAGGATAGAGAGGTGATGATGATTATGATAGAACTATGATTAAGTATATACCCCTTTCCTATAAGCAAAGATTCAATGCGAACAGCATGACAGGCTTCAGCACCCAATGAGATCAACAATGCACCCTTCTCGTCTGTGAAGCTATATCACGTAGACAACTATAAAAAGACACAATTACTTCCAGATGGTTGACACATCCATAGAGAGCCGACGATATTACGACTCTCAGTGGACGCGTCGTGTTTCTCCAAAGTATTGTGCATTTTTATAGTTATTTATGCGACTTATCTTCTCTCAACAGGGAGACTGTAAGTCCAAGATATCAAGAAGCGCATCTTTCGATCTCGCCTTCGAGATGTAAGGACAAAATATAGAAAAGGCTCCTTCCTCTTTTGTCCTAGCGTTGTCTTCCTCCAAAACGCTCTACACCTCAACTCTATCATCTCGAATTCCACTTCCACTTCCACCCATCGAATTGTTCGCATCTTCGCTCTCACCATCATACCATACACCTGTACAACACTGGTTTCTCTACTCCAAAACAACCCTCACTCCTCACCACCACCTCAAACACACCGAACAAACGATGTCTACATCCACGACTCAGACATCACCGACTACATTCCGTCAAAAACTCGCGAACAACGCTTTTACCCTTCCAATAATCCTCTTGTTCCTTCTCTTTGCATTCAACAATTGGATCTCTTCCTACGACTTGGCTTTTCCAATGAAAGCATGGCTGTTTGTTACGAATGTTGGTGTGGTGCTGGTGGGTGTGGGGATGTGTGGAGCTAGACTTGCTGGAGAGACGAAAGTGAAGGAGGGATGATGGAAGCGCGATGGACAGATGGGAGTGAGAGAAGTATGGATGGGATAAGCAGAGGAGAGGTGGAAGAGGGAAGGGAAACTGGATTCTGGAGTTTGTGGTGCGTTTGCGGTGTGAGTGCGTCATTTCATGGTTGTATGAAGAAGGAACGACGGGAATGGCCTCTCCCCTCCAACAGCTTTTGCACGAGCATTGTTATGTCGAAGATGCGAGCCTTAGTCCTGGCGAACCACGTATACGCCTGCTTGCGCGGTGCTGGATGGAGGTTGATTATCCCCGTGTATCCACCATGCCATGAAGGAATGGGGTTAGTGATGGGACAGAATCGGAAGGAACTCCCTACGCGGTATCGGAAATCGCTGTGGGAATGCACGATACTCTTCGGAGATAGAGAGGATCTATAAGAGTTGGTACAACATCGTTCTCCTTAGCCACATTCCTGACTGTAACATGTTTGTCTCCTGATGATCTGCACGATCGCTGCGTGAGTCGGTGAGAGAAGCTGGGAGCGACCTGAGATAGCGAGGTCCTAGCATCTGTGGATGCCATCATCATACCTATTGATCTCTTTACCACTCTATCCATGGAAGTGCTTCTTGATGGTCTGTCAATTGTTGGATTTCATCTGGCCAATGAACAGATAGTGACAGGGTCGTACCCTCAGCAACCACTTTTGACAAAGAAATGTCGATACGACGACGTGTGCTTAGTCAAATACTTTGAGATCACATCAGAGATGTCTTTGTGACATACTCTTGGTTGTGTATGAGTTTTGCATTGTTTAGGTGCTCCATGCGACCATGGTATATGTTTTTCGGGTTTGGAATATCGAGATTTCGAACAGCAATGGAGAAACAACAATGTTCACTCAACACCCCGACTCAACATCGAAATACACAAGAAGACCAATGGCAATGTAAACATACCCTCATATCATTTATTCTCGTTGTGTATCACCAATTCACAACAGTACAGAACTTATGCTGTGGTTGAAGAGCAATGCCTCTCAGACATAACTCTCACCATATGCTCACTACCCGACATTTCTTATTCCTATTCACATGTATTAAAGAGCAGATTAGCACTACTCACATCCCCAAAGCTTCTCCACTAAAGACAGACTAGTATCCATGTATCTCACCTATTAGATTAATGGCGGAGTAAACACGTCTCTGCCAATTGCTTCCCCACAAGCACCATGAGGAAATGCAGCCAACGGTCGGATACCAGAATTATAAACTCTTTCAGCCAAACTGTTCAGCCAAACGACTCGGCCAAGTCCGAAGGTATAAGAGGTCGGCCCTACTTTTTCGAAGTCTGTATAAGTATAGATTGAGGCGCAAGTATAGATTGAGGCGCCAGAGGCAATGGAAGCATGTTTGGAAGAGAAAACACGAATGATGGCAACGGCGACAAGCAACTTGAACGCGAGTGAGACTGTATGCTTTGATGACCAGTATAGTCGGACCTTTTGTTCCTTACGTGGAGAAGCTCTTGTGTTGAAAGTCAATATGCATGTGAAGTGAGTGAGTTGGGTCTTCTTAGTCAGATCCTCTGAGTCGAATCCTCTGAGTTGAGTCCTCCAACAGGGATCGTTGTCTGCGACTGAATCGTATCCTGGACGAGATAGCAATGCGCCGAGATACACCAATCCCAGACTATCGAACGAGAACCAGAAGTTGGCAGTCGTCACGATACACCTGGCTTCACTTGTGTAGCTCAGAGCTGGAAGGATTATTGTTCATCAAGCCATGTCTACGCGCAAGTGGTAGAAGGCTTCCAGAAGGCGCAAAACAGAGTCAGAACAGAAAGTGTAGTTATGCACCAAAAGCCAAGTCAACGGCCACTGAACGGCTATCTCAATCGCATTAACCATACCCACGCAGTGGCACTCCGAGAAGAACCATTGAAAAGGCTCCAGAAATCTTCCAGAAGTGTATCGAAGAATGAATGTCGATGTCGATGTCGATGTGATGAAACATTCCAAGAAATCGGTGGAGACGGAACATAGGCAATAACGGCTGTTTGCGAGACGAACTTCGGTGTATACATGACGTCGGCCCTTCTATCACCTGCCGAGTCAGGATGTATGCGGAACGAAGGATATGTCACTGAATCGAGAGCAATTGCCATGTGTGCGAGAAGAAGGTGAAGGCAAAGGCAGAAAATACAGTATTTGTGTATGTAAGTGGCGGCGGCTTCTCAAACGGCTGCATACAGCCAAACTGGAAACGGTATGACGAAGGAACCCCTTTGTGTGACTTTTGCATGTTTTCTGGAAGGAAACTCGGAAGAATTGCATCATCTGTCAAGTCCAATAGGAAAAAGCAATTGATGCGTTCGTGTATGAATTTGAGTGCAGTCAAAGTTGTGTATTTTGTAAGTGGCGGCGTATACAGATGTCAGTGGCAGTCAACGGCCATAACAGTTCGGATTACGAATAAAACGAATTTCAGAATTTGGTGCATCAGAGAAGAGAGGCAAATTGACGTCTTGGGCCAAGATGTCAGTCGTAAGCATGTACTTTCTGATCGCACCGATATTTGTCAAGGTCGTTGGAAGGTAGGATTTAGGACAATTCGATGTCTTCGTAGATGTAACCCTCCAAGGACCCGGTATGATCGACACTGAAGAGAGACACATTTCTCGCTTCAACCATGTGCCATTACCAAACAACCGAGGCAGAAAAAGTTGTTGAGATCAGCAAGTTACAGACAGAGTACCAAAAGTGATCGACAGTGAGAAACATTTCCAGAATTCTGAGCGAAGCGATTGACCACAGACATTTCTGTTTCGGTACTTTGAGCGTAGAAGCCTTGTTGCGATTCTATCGCGATCATCCTGTGAACTACAAGATACGTGCGTAGATAGTCTGCCCTTATCGATTTGCTCGATCAAGCATAAACATAGGGTTGGCATTAAGATAACACAGAACGCGAAAGAAAACGGTTATATCGATACAGAAGAGGCATCTTCAGAATTTTGTTGGAACGCCGAACAAGCGGAGAACCCACAGCCATCCTCAATCTCCCTAACCTAAAAAGCACGTACAGCGCTGTGACCTGCGAACTCTTGTAGATAGACGTTGTCCTGACATGTGAAAATGCTGAGAAGCGAATACGGATGATCAACTTCCTTCATTGGTCCATTGCGGTTATACAGTGAAACATGTATAGCCTTACACGCCTTCTTCGCGTGTTTGGAAGGATGGAAGCATTGAGGATGATCCTTCGCCAAAACACGTGCTGTGCTGAGCTCTTGCTTGAGACATGCATGGACATCAACATCCAAGATCAACCAAACAAGCGAAAGCGAGGTCCCGTGTAGTTGAAGTCCGAGTAAGTTGAGTTTAGATGGCAATCGGTGATGGAGTGGAAACTTTGATCTCCTGCCGCCAGATTTGCTGACGAAAGAAGGTTCGTTGTTGTGCATACCTATCATTGACAGCCGCCGATGATGCGGTATTACCAAACTCCGGACGCATGTCAATCCGTTTTCAGTCCACTCGGTGCCATTCACCTATTTCTCGCTTGTATCACAAACGACCTCGGTATCACGCAAGAAGATAGTGGATAGCCATGCCTCAGAGGAAAGTGCGGTGAGCAAGAAAAACGGCACAACCCACGGATAATGGTGCCGACCGGTTAATAAGCTTCGAGCTGCACGCCAAGTAGAATTTCTGAGAGGCAGAAGACAAAGAGAGGCAAGCACTTGCGATGTGGAAAGAAAGGTAATGGTAAAAGATTTGGTTCGTGAAATGTGTCTAATATCGACAAGAAAGGTATTCGTAGTTATCATCATCATCATCATCTTGATCGTGAGCCCAATTGGCCAAAAAGCAGTCCCATGATCCCAATGCCCTCAACTCCGTACAGCGCTATACAAAAAGCAACATGCAAGTGAAACAAATGTGATATTCACATGACTCCGCACCACTTCTCCTTCTCGGACCAAAGGTCGTCGGAGGTACGTCTAAGATCTTCTTGGATCTCGTATCTGGCATCGCCCTTGGAAGCGTCCCACTCCTCGAGCGTCTCTCTGAAGTGCTCGACTAGACGTTGCTGGTCGCATTGTCTGGCAGTGATGACTTCGCTGGGACCGGTGAATGCCTTGGTGAAGGCGACGATGTCGTAGAGGCTGAGACCCTTGCCAAACTGAAGGACAGTGTTGACAGCGTCGAGTTCAGCGTCGTGAATCTGTTGAGCATGGCTCATCAAAAGCTTGAGGCTTTCGGGTACAGCAGGGTGTGAAAGAGAGATAGGAGTGACATTGCCGTTTGAACCGTTGACGCAGAAAGGGCAGTCAGGGCCGTGGGCAAGCTTTCCATCAAGCATGCGGAAGTCTGCTGAGAGCTCTGAGTCATCATCCCAGGTGGAAGGCTGGAGAGTGAAGCTCATGTCGCGAATAAGAGGTTGCGAAGGGGGGAGAGTGCAGAGCCATGATTCGGAAGCAGGCGAGAATGAGGTAGTGTACTTGGTAAGGCAGCAAGGTTCAGGGCAGGTAGCATCCATGCCAGGAACAGAGCTGAAGAGAGTAATGAAAGAGTTGCTGCCAAGGAAGACAGGTAGTGCCTCTTGACGGGTCTGGCGACACACGCGAGTGATGGCGGGAGGAGCAGCCAATGTGTCGATGTAAAGAGGTTCGGCTTCAGTTACTGCATATCCGTAGATCATGAGACGAATCTCGGCAGGAAGATCAAGGAAGCGGAAGGATTCAGAAGATGAGCCATGTTGCCTCGAAGGAGCAGCAGGAGCAGCAAGACGAGATTGTTGGTGAGTCTTTGTGAGTTGTGCTTGAATCAAAGCAGAGTGGTGGTAGGGAGATGCGGGGACAGAAGGAACAGCCTGGGGAATGGCCTTGGTCTGAGCCTTCTCCTTGGTCAGGCGGGCAGCCACAGGCTTCTGGTGACGTGCCCAAGTCTTGATGTTGGACTTTTGCGAAGACATGGTGGAGCGTCGTGCCTTGGAGCGAGTAGTTCTGGGTGAAGGAGAGCCAGCCATGTTTCTGATGTGAACGAGTGTATTGTGGATTGGTGGTTGGAGAGAAAGAATTGGAGGACGCGGCGCCTTCAAGTAAAAAGCCAGCAGTGAAAAAAAGATGCCGTTTGGCCAAAGTCGAGCGGTCGACAACAGTGTAAACAGTGACGAGCGGGGCTGGGAAGTGGGGTTTTAGACAGGAATATGCAAGCAGAGCGTTTCCTTGACTGTTGGTGCCGTGCTGTGTAACTTTGGGTGGTGGATAGGCTGTCGTGTTCGTGTGTTGGTATGTATAAGAGTCTCTCTATTCCTGGATGGATCGGCGAAGGAGGTCGTATATGAATGTGAGCTGTTGGAGATTTTTGAACGGGTAGCAGGAGCTGGTTAATATAATATCTCAAACCTCTACGGCGCAGGGAAGTGACACAAGCTGCTTCACAATACGGCTTGCTGGACTACGGCAGGCCGTTCAGAATGTCTTTGGTTGAGGTTTCACTCAACCCGGCCCCGCTGATGGGATAGCAACGGTCGCGTGAAGGAATTGCAAGGGCAAGGCAGAGGGAAAACAACGTTCGGCGGGCTGGTCGCATCACTATCACGACGGTTGTCGCACAGCTGGACAACAACGGCTTTTTGGCAACGTCCAGCTTGCTCGGCCACTCGCCGTCAGCTCAGTTGCGTGCCGTGCGACACTGGCAAATTCGCGAGACGCTGGAAGCCGCAAATCCTGCAACGGCTTTGCAACGTCGCTTCGATCATCTCGACACCGCGACCTCGCTCTTACCTTCACACGCGCCGTTTTGCACTGTGCTTGCTGACTGACGTACGGGATCGCCAACGTCACTGATAACCTAAGACAAGACACAATCGATTGCGATATGTAGCCACGATACCACTGTTCCGGGACGTTGGTGTTTGCCATCATGGATGAGGGCGAAGGTTGAAGCCTGTTTGCAGCAATAGAGGACAAGAAATGTAAACTGCGCAACACTTTTTGGCTGCCACCGCACTCCGCAGTATTGGCATTCCGTACCGAACTTGTGGCTTCTAGCTTCAAGCCCATCTTCCAGCATCATCAGCTTGACCCTGCTCATTTACTGCCAAAAGTCATGGAAACTCTCATGGTACTCTCCTGCCGTCCAGTTCTACCCACTCATGCTGGCCAGGCGACCAAGCCACCTCGAGTCATACTTCCGCGTCTGCAGCATCGGCAGCATCGCAGAAAACATGTTCACAACAATGTTGCGACAGCTATATGCAAACCTGATTATCACAGGGATGTCCTTGTCTAATCATGCACGCCCCAGAATCCTTCCCAGTAATGTGCGAGTCTCCAATCCGGCCGCAAGAACCTCTCATAAGCTTTTCGTAATCTCAAACAAGGACTGCACAAGCCCGAAGCACTGCCCTTTGCGCCCGCACAGCACAGTCCGCGACAATCCATAGAGCCAATTTCTCACGCCCACGACAGTCCACAGAGTTAATAATCTTACTGCAGTGCTAACTACGATTCATGAGGTAGCTTCCATGCCGCCTTCCTACTTGGGCCGATGATCTCTATTTCCACAGCCTTCTGACCAATGAGCAACGGCGGAGCACATGTCCTTCATTCAATAGCAAAGCCTACTACAGTATCAAATCTCCCGAGACTACGCTCTGTACCTGCAGCAAGTGTCTTATCTACTTCAACTGTCTGGTCTGCTGCCTCTCCACTCCTCGAGTTTCTGAATATATATTCCCGAGACACGACGACATTCTCCGTTAGAGAACGGAATTCGCGATCGACACCACCGTTCGAATGTCTTACCTACAAGCCTCTTTTCTCATTGTCCCAAACAAGCCATCCGACGCACCTGACAGCGTGTCGAGCTCTTTCGAGAACACCTGACGTCTTGTTCCTTACAAGTGTTGCCGAACATCACTTCCCAAATTGGCGTCTTCCGAGGACGGCGACTCCGGCAGCCACTTCCTCGGGCTCATAGTAGGTCTACCGGAGTGTCATGTTTACTGGTAACCTCCAAACATGTTCTACATTTTGCGTCACACTCGTCGCATACGGCATATGCTTCTTCTGTTCACGCGTCATTGGACACGAACCTAAGGGACAAACATCATTGTACTTCCGATTGACATCTCGCATGATTCAAGCACGCTTGTACAACATGCTTTGGTGTTGTCTTGCTGCCAACCTCACTGATCGACATATCGGAGCTGCCTTACAAGGCGATTGTAAGGTGGATCAAGATCCGACATACAGACTCCAGTAGTCTGGTCCGACATTTCTTGCGTTGATCCACTTCTTCACGTGTCTGCCATCTTACCAAAGCGAGCCGAGAGACTTCACCGAAGCAATAGCTCTGCATGAATGCTACCATTGTTTGGTCAGAGTTTCGAGGAGTGCCTCCATCACTGATGTGTACCACTACAGGGCATTTCGATAGTCGAGTCCCAACATGACAAGGATACCGAATCTATACTCACTCACCCGGGACAGATTTCTATGAACCAGAGGAGCCGTCTGCCCCACACGCTTGTCTGTCTTGTTCTCCATCAGCTCTCGGTCGGTGCGGTGGTCGAATCCTTCGACTCTTGAGCTGAACGTGTCTCAACAAAGTGTAGAGGATCTACATCTTCGGTAGGGCAAGCAAGCAAACAAACAAGCCACCAGATAGTAGATACTCGGAATCCTGGTGCCGCAAGACGTTAAGGATGTCGACGCTCGGTTCCTTCAAGCGGTTCGGGACCAGCTACTTCGCGCGTCGCGCTTTGTCGCTATCACAGCTCTTGACCTCAGCGCTGAAGTTCTCTGCTGCCACCGGAGCATTTCTGGATTTGACTCTGCATGATCTCCCGCCATCTTGCAGATCTGATGCACAACCCCGCCATCATCTGTGTAGCACAAACCTTGATCATGTTTGTTGTTTCCTTGCACCTGCATCGTGCGTCGCCATGTCTGCGGAGTGCTGCACCGTGTCTTTTCACAAGCCTGCGATTTTTCTTACTTCTGTACTGTTGCAACTTGCCAGCGTCGCTGGGTCAAACGTTTCGTGTGCACAGCCCCAGCCATCTCGAGTTGTGCGCGTCGTCGTCCAACGGTTTTTCTTCCGTAGCATCGGACTCCGACCACTCGTGTCCGGATTCTTCATGCCACGAACTAGTCTATGTTATTTCGAGCGGACTCTTCACACTGCTCTTGCAAAGTCTATGCTTGCTATACCGCCCCACCACCCACCTTCAAAGATGGTTCACTTGCAAGAAGACGTTGAAGGCTCTACCGGTCTCGTAACTCGTTCCTCGGCCGTTGTTACGGAGGGTGCAACACACAGCTGTTGTCTTGCTTACTATCTGGCTGGTTGTGATTGTCGGTCATACCGACAGACATATCATTAGGCTATTCCGATAGACCACAGCTCGTCTCAAACATGCCGACAAAGCTCTACCGAGTCCTAAGATTGTTCTACGGTTCCTGAGGCTGCTGGGCGTTCTGAAACATAAGGGCCAGGAACGCCCTACTCTACGGCACGCTTCGATTTGCGCGGTTGTTCTTGCTGCTGTACTTGCGCACGTATCGCCAGTACTCCCTGTAAACATCTGCCCCGTGCTTGGACTCTCTGCCTGAGGATGTCTGTTCCTACAGAGTGCCATAAAACATACCTCGGTTGTTTGGAAGTGAGGCACAGAATTGCTTACTCGATATTCATACCTACGAAACGGCTTGTGAATCCCTCCGCGGCTGCGAATTGCTTACGCGCGGTGCACTGCACATCAATGTCTTGCTGACGCTGAGAGCTGTCAATACAACTCTCTTGATTCAGCAGGGATATCCCATCCTGGGCCGCATTTTACCGCTCGTAAACTTTCGTGTCAGCAAGACTTGTGACCCAAACCGTTGCGCAAACCAGAAACTCATAACCAGCCCTGTGAAAGACCCCGTTGACTCGTTCAAAAATCATCCGTTGGTTGCCAGCTTTCAGCTCGCGCCCAAAAATTCTATACAGACCGCCCAGAACAGACCCTGCGGCTCTACGGTCAAACTGTCGGCGTCGTACCACCATCGGCTTTTCACGACTCCGTTTCTTCTTTCCCATTCTTGTATCCATTTCGCGAGGTGCTTGTCGCTCTGCGTAGATATGCGCGCGCCTCGCCGGCTGTCCCGAAGTCTTTATCTGTGAGTCAATCTTGGCCGGCTTCGCCGAGTGATCTCTCGCACCTCGCTCACAGATTACCGCTTTGGGCTTTTCAGGGTCCTGCGGCTTTCGGCTCCGATGATGGTCTCGTTCAGGTCGATGCAGGTTCGAGGGTTGGTGTCTGCTGTCGGCTACCGCTGCTGTCAGTCTTTTGGTATACGATAAACGACAAAGTGCCGTCGGCTGCTCACGCGAGGCCACGGCTTGTCTCGCGAATGCCGCCTTTAGGCGACGAGGCGGATATTTCTCCTACCCGGGTCTGGACTTCATATATTCTCCGGTCACCTCGAAACCTTACAGATGCTTCTGTCAGTGAAGAAATACTTTCTTGTGCCTCGACTGGTCTAGGTGAAAGCACCTCTGACACAAGGCAAAGAAGACAAGTTGGTAGAGTAAAACTGTGCACCAAAAGTATGACCCTGGCCTGGATCACTGCCGTCTAGAGCTTTGACGTGGCTTGCGCCTTTACGCCATCATCCCGGACATTTTCTCCGTGTACACTTGCACTTTTTGGACGTCCACCTTTTACCCCACCATTGGTACCTCGTCCAAACTATTGATATGGTGCATGAAGTACCTCTGCACGCCACTACGCGGGCGGCATCTTTGCTGAACGACCCACGACAGTGGGTCCAAGACAGTGGATTCCCAATATCTCAGAGGTTTCAGTCATTGCGTTCGAAACGAATTGTGCAAAGGCCTACGCTTCTCAAGCGACGGGACTACCGAGATGCGTCCTGCATTGCGCATATGCAGCAGTGGGCGGGTTCTGCAGTGACCTCCTGTTCCTGTGGATCTCTCTGCAGAGCTGTGATCAGCAGGGCAGAAAAATTCTCGTCGGTGCAGCAGCCAGCTCTGTGAGCTCGTCATTCGTGCAGCCTCCTGCATTTTGTCGATATTGTTTCGAGTCAATGCATACAATTCGTTGCGCTTGAATATGCAGCTGAGTCTTTGCGACTGGGCTCTTACGACTGTTCTCGCTACCTTCGTCGCAAGACAGAACGGGTTTTGTCGCAAACTTCAAGCCGTGGTATACTTGAGTATTCGCTTAGACTAACCATCGCTTATCGTTTAGTCGGTCGCCTATACGGCCTGCCCTCCGAAACTCCTGTTCTAACGACTATGTCTTCCTTCGGCACTCGTTTACAAGAGTCGGCCCTGTCTTGTACGTGCCACAGCGGTTTATCAGCCGTTCGCAAGTACCTGTACGTGCCACAGTGGCTTATCAGCTGTTCTGCCAGTACTTGTATGTGCCGTAGTGGCTTATCAGCTATGGTCAGCTCTCTCACTCCATAGACCAACCGTCGCGGTGTCGCCGTACAGTATGGACTCATGGGGTACATAGGCAAACGGTAAGGAGTCAGCTATTGAAGACCCTGCATATGCTTCCTTCTTTATCTGACACAAGATAGCGCCAACGCATGCACAGCATGCACAGCATACACCGTACACAGACCCTCACCCGCGTCGTTCCTGTAGGTGTCAGTTCCTGTGAGCTGGGTGTTTAATAATCAACAGCTTGGGGTCTTGTTGTAAGCGAGAAGAGAGGCACAGAAACAAGTTGTGGGGCTTACGAGAAGTGTGGCACAGCATTCATATGTTGGGGCTATTAAGATATGGCGATATGGCGAATGGACATCAGTCATGCTTTTTCTTGATACGGAGGGAAGTCATGAGACAGATGGTCTCCAGACTCTCCATACTCGCTGTGTGAGTGCTTTCAGAGAAGACTGCCATGAGATGGACGGTCCACAGACTCTTCGTGCTCGCTTTGTGGGCATTTTCAGGGGAGGCTGGCACGCGTTGAATCCACGATTGTCTCTTCGAATCTCACGCTTGTCGAACGCACTTGTCTGGTATTCGACCCTCACACACGTCAATGCTTAATATCCAACGTATCACTTCCTGCCTATGCCACGGTCAAAGCACCATCCAGTATTGTTAACTGTGATGTGCCTGGTCTTCTGACTCCAGTGCTCCCAGAAGCATTTGCTCCTCGTCATCTATCACTGATCTTTCTCTCTCTCCATTCCTCTTTCTTTATCTATCACCTCTGTTTCTCTTCAGCCTTGCTACGGCAGATACAGCATAATAGAACATACCAGACCATCCCATGCCTTTACAAATCATATATCCACGTCAGCACTTCTTAATACTCGTTACCATCGAGGATTCGAAACTTCACCTTAATCCCGAAAAACTGGTATACTTTAAAACTTGCCTAACCTTCCGTATAAGTACTAACATCTGTAGCTCCTAGTAACTCGATCTACCATACAGCATCTCTTTCGAAAAACCTTGTATAGACAACACGTACTCGAATGGTCATCGCCATATCCCCGCCTTCAATGATCAGCGTTATCCCCGGTTGACGCAACCATTTATATTCCCGGCGCACACGCAACACCACTTCTAGGGTCTATTCCTCAGAAAGCTATACCCCTCAAGCTCTATAAATCCCGTTAAAAATGCGCATGTGAGTCGCAGATCTCTAGTTCGAAACCGAAAGAGAGACCGCAGTGGAAAGGTTTGGTTGTTGGTTGTGAAGAGCTCCGCGTAAGAGGCATACAAGCTCCGAGGACGTTGGAGACCTGTATATCCCGCACCTGATCTGTAGTTTCAGTTCTATCGTGCATTCTTCACAGCGATGGCCGTTCACGGACAGGATAAAAGAAAGGAGGGAGATGTAACCTTACTTTTCATTCACAGAAACAGGAGGCAGATGTGTACAGTAAACGCGTTTGAAGTGAAAAGTAAAAAGTAACATGTTCATAGAAAGAGGGAAGCAACGGGAAGGAGCTCTAAGCTCTAAAATGAAGAAGGAACAACCACTGCGGAAAACAAGAACGCCGTTACAACCTGACCTTCCCGTCCAAGACCAAAGAAAAAAACCATCATACCAAAGCTCAAAAGAATGAAAGAGAACAGAGAGAAAGTTCTTCAAGTCATCAGTGTCGCAGATTGCGATGCATTCTGTCACGCATCTTCTGTCGCACCTTGTGTTCCCTCATCCCATGTTGCTAACCTTGAGCTTTGGTGATAGCCTCATGGAGCTTCTCCAAGAACTCCTTTGCCTTGGCCTCATCCTTGAACATGCACATGAAAGACTCGACTTTCTTGCCTCCGGCAGGGACGCTGACCTGTACCATCTTGGGAGCCTTGATCATATACAAGGCAGGGTTGAGAAGTGCGTTGAAGTTCAGACCAACTTTACCGGACGGATCGGCGCGCATGAGGATACGAGGCTTGGATGTCTCCTTTGAAGCAAGGATGCGAATGGGACCGACACCTTGGCTGACCCATGATCCGGCCTTGTTGTCCTCGCCCTTGACAAGTTTCGTCACCTTACAGCGTGCTTCGTGAACGAGGTTGTAGTTTGCGATGTCGTCGGCAGTGAGGGAGGTCAAGTCCTTCTGTGCGTCGTTTGGCGTATCGCTGGGTTCGGACTCAGCAGCACTGCCTTCGGCATCGGTAGTAGTGGCACCAGGAGTTGTAGCGCGCGAAGTAGCAGCCGAAGCGAATACCGAGGATCCAGAAGGAGGTGCAAGTCCTGAAGGAGCACCACCAAATGAGAAGCCGGTCGTAGGAGCCGAGGGCTTTGCAGCGTCGAAGATGCTACCAGACGCGGCAGGCTTGGCACCCATCATACCACTGAAAGGAGATGACTTTTCAGCAGTCTGTGAAGCACCACCGAAGTTGAACTTGGGAGCAGGAGTCTTAGCAGGTGATCCATCAGGAGTGGTAGTACCTGCAGTAGCTGTGCTGGCGCCGAACTTGATGGGATCGCTACCCTTCCAGGTGTTGTCAGCAGCACCGGAACTACCGAATGAGCTAAACTTGAAAGAAGCGCTAGGAGCATCGGCTGTCTTCTCCTTCTCGGCGTCGAAAGAGACACGCTCGAACAGACTCTTACCAGCGGAGGCCTTAGCAGGGCTGGCGTTGGTCAGAGCGGCATGGACATCCTCGTCTTCGTCAGTGTCACCGTCGTTATCCTCATCATCAGGCTTGCTGCCAGAGAGATTGCCAAAGATGTTGGATGATGCAGATGAGTTTGCAGTAGATACAGGTGTACCACTGAATGAGAAGACGGCTGAAGCGGAGCTAGCAGGCTTCTTGGAAGTGTCGACGTTGAACTTGAGAGCTTGACTGGCGGCCAAGAGCTCAGCCTTCTTCTGGGCCCGCTTCTCAGCATCCTTTCTCTCCCACTCTTCCTCGTCCTCATCAGAGTCCATGTCCTCTTCCTTGCGCTTTTCACGTTCTTTGGCCTCTTGCTCGGCAGCCTTCTGCCCAAATGAGCCAAGGAAGCTGGGAGCGGCAGTAGAAGAGCCACCACCGAACTTGGGAAGCTGGAAGCCAGATGCAGGCGCAGACGAAGGAGTGGAGCTACCACCAAACTTTGGGATCTGGAAAGGAGATGGAGCAGATGTACCGTTGTTAGAGGATGGCAATGCTTGAGCTCCAGCAGGGGGGACAAAGCTGGTCTTGGGAGCGCTGGGACCGGGAGTAGCAGAGACGTTGCGAGCAATGGTGCCGAAGGGGTTCGACTTGGCTTGAGGAGCGGTAGCGGGAGGAGCTGGATCCTTGTTTGCAGAAGCCGAGAAGACGTTTGCGGGTTGAGGAGTCTGGGGCTTGTCGGGGCTGCTCAAGATGTTGTCGAACAAAGAAGCGGTCTGTGAGAGAGGCTTGCCGCTGGGTGATCCGGAACTCATGGTAGACATATTGAATGCTGGCTTGCTGGGGGTGGAGACAGTGGAGCCTTGCTTAGCACGCTTGCTGTGTTCGTCTTCCTTTGTGACCTCCTCATCAGCGGGACGCTTCTCACCGCGGGTGTTCGAAGGAGCCAAAGGAGCAGTGATCAACTTGGGCGCACTTGAAGATTCGATGGCCGCTGTGGAAGGTGCAGCACTGTCTCCAGAACGAATGTCGGCAATTTGTTCGAGGTAGAAGCGTACGACGGCGCTCCAGTCCCGCGAAGTATCAGCCGATGCAAGGTAAGAACGCAGAGACTCGTTGACCTGTTTGATCAACGAAGACTCCAGCTCGGAAGGCGGGAGTTGAGGAGAAGCCGGGGGAGTGGCAACACCGGAAGAAGTGACAGGTGCCGAGAGAGCGGTGCTTGTGCGAGACTCGGATCTACTGGGGGGAGCAGGAGCTTGTGCGCTGACAGAGGAACCAAACCCGAACGAAGGCGATGTTGTGCTTGCTTGGGCAGGAGCTGAGGCAGAGCTGCCGAAACCCTTGAAGGCAGATTCGGCGGGCTTTTGCTGAGCGGGCGCGCTGTTGAACATAGAGTTTCCGAGACCAGCATTTTGAGGCTTGGGAGATTCCGGAGCAGCAGCAGGCGTGAACGCAGATTGTGTAGGTGCAAAATTTAACTGGGGATATGCCACTTCATCAGCAGGCTTGGGATCGGCAGGAGCACCAAATGCGAACGAAGGAGTAGGAAGCTTCTTCTCAGCAGGTTTGGGAGACGGAGGAGCAGCGGGAGTTGCTGCTGAGCCAAAGTTGAACGCAGTTGCTGGCGGTTTGGGAGCTGCTTCGTCCTTCTTCTCGGCAGTGGCACCAAAGTTGAATGCAGGAGCTGGAGAAGCTGGTGTAGCCGTCGAAGTGCCGAAATTGAATGATGAGGATGGTGCGGGTGCAGGAGAAGCGGCGGGGGGTCCGAAGTTGAAGGCAGAAGGAGCCTTTGCTGGTGTGTCGTCCTTCTTGGCGGTAGAAGTACCGAAGCCACCGAAAGCGGAAGTGGTGGGTGTGTCGTCCTTCTTGGCAGGCTCAGCAGCGGTGCTGCCAAACTTGAAGCCTGAAGAGGGTGCAGGGGAGGCTGGAGCAGGAGTGGCACCGAAGCTCTTGAAAGGTGACGATTGGGTTTCGGACTGGTTTGATGAGGAAGCAGGAGGGGTAGATGCACCGAAGTTGAACGATGTCGAGGCGGCGGGTGCGGGTGCGGGTGTGGTGGACGAGAAGGAGAATGAAGGCTTGGATGCTTCGGGCTGTGTCTGATAGGGTGTAAAGTTAGCAAAAGGCTGAGCGGAGGGTAGTTGCGGTTGCATGTTGAAGTCGTGGTGATGGTGGGAAACGTCGAGCATGTCATGTTGAGTGTCTTGCTCGACGTGTGGGTGATTTACGAAGGGGACATGACCACCTTCAACACTGTTGAATGGTTGATATGGCCGTGCGTATGCGAAGGCATTGGGCTTGAAGGATTGTGCTGCAGGGGGTGTGAAGCTGAGCTGTTGCTGCCCAGTCTGCGACTGCTGCGACGAGCTAAAGTACTGGTACGAGTGGATCTGGTCCGTGCCGTGCTTGTCTCTGTCCAAGCGTGACTGCAGAGCAGCAATGCCTGTCTGCCAGGCACCAGGCATGTTCGCGTCTGCTGCTGCTTGAGCGAGCTTGGCCTCGTCGATGGAGCCATCGGTCATGAAGTGCTCCTCACTAAAAGCAGGGAGGTGTGTGTAGGTTTGGGGCATGTGAGAGGCGAACAAAGGAACATCATGAGAATCTGCAGATCCATGGGATCTTGTATAGCGAGGCAGGTTGAAAGAGGTGATTGTTGTCAGACTCACTGTTTCGGATTTGCCGCGCACAAAGTCGAGCATCTTCCTTTGCACGGCGGCTGGGAGTGCTGAGAGGTCGAGTCCACCAAGGTCGGCATCCTACTCAGAAGTCAGCGAACAAGAATGTTATTTGACAAGGTGATAACCACATACCTTAAACTTGGGCTCGCTGTGGCGCACGATGTTAGCGAGGGCGTCAAGCTTACCCTCTTGACTCAGGCGAGGACCGGCCGACTCGATCTCGTGGATCTCGGCAGCAGTGATGGGCTGTTCGGTGGTGCCAAACGAGGGACCCGACATGCTGGAGAAGGGGTTGAAGGCAGGTGCAGGCGATGCGGGGGCTGAAGGGCCCGGCGAGGCAGGTGTCGAGCCGAATGTGAAGGAAGGAGCCTTGTTGGCGTCGCCGTTCTGTGGTGTCGGCTTGGCAGGTGTTGCGCCGAAGCTGAATGATGTGCCAGTGGGTGTTGATGCACCGAAGCTGAAGCCGGATGATGGAGGAGGTGCAAAGGCAGGAGCGTTGGCAGGTTGTGACTGGCCAAAAGAGAAGGAAGCGGCGGGGTTTGCACTGCCGTTTGCAGGAGCGTTCGGCGGGAAGCTCTGTGAGGTCGACATGGAGCCGAAGGGGTTGCTCTGTGCTTGTGAAGTTGTCTGACCAAAGTTGAAACTGGCAGCAGCTGGTGGAGCAGGAGCACTCTGGCCGAAGGGATTGCTGTCGGCACCGCCAAATGGATTGCCAAAGCCAGGAGCTGGAGTCGTCTTGGATGGTGAGGACGATCTTGAAGAGCCGGGGCGTCCCTTGAGGGGTTTGATGCTGGACAAACAAAGAGTGAGCGGGCTGTTGGTCACTGTGTCACTTGTCGCATATGCACTTCACTTACCTTCGCTTTGCCAACTGAGCAGCTGTCGCCTTGCGCGGTGGGTCCATTGCTGTATCGCGGGGATCCTCCATTCCACCATATCTCTCCGCACCGCCTTGTCCGTCTGCTACTCGTTTCGACATGGCCAACTCTTGTCTATGATGCGCCTGTCTTGTCTTGTTCTGGGACTCGGTTTAGTGAAAGTGGTCCGTTCCGAGCTGCAGTCGCGTGTTGCAAGTCGCGTCCTGTGGTCCTAAATGGGCATGTGTCGAGTTGTGTGTCTCGGTATACTGCTGAATGGAAAAGTGCAGAGTCAAGATGTAGCGATGATGCGCTTGAATCTTGGTCCAGCTTGTTTTGAACTTTTGTCGCGCTTGCTGCTTGTAAACTTGTCCAACCCTTGCCGGCATCCGACCCGCCAATCAGCGTCTTTCATCACGGTTCCTTCCCCAGACATCCGACCACTTCTACTTTCTGCCTTCTGTACCCACGACTGTCTAGAAATATGTAAGTTCTACTTGCTTAAGACACGAGTACGACCTAGCCATTAAATTGCACAATGCTAGCAAAGTAGAGAGAGGACTGGAAGGTTGGAGCTCAATGCATATCGATTTCCTTTTCTGTATAACTTGACCCTATTGATTCTGGTCTGTTGGAACTGCCTTGTTGCAGTTCATTCTTGGACATATCTTCTCTTCTTTTGATGTCTCTTCTTCTCATCTTTCGATGTCTCTTCTTCTCTTCTTTTGACATCTTTTCTGCCCATCCTTTCGATGTCTCTTCTTCTGGTATCAATCCTATCTTACATCCTAAATGAACCTTGTCCAAATAGTCGAGAGGGTCCCCTGGATTAGTCGCATTAACCCAAGAGCCATCCTCAATTCCAGCCGTCATGGTCTTCAGAATTCCATGTTCTTGTACAACTCCTCGTTGATTTCTCTGTTGGCCTTCTCTACCTTCTCTCTCTCCAGTCTCTCCAGGTAAGGGGTCGACTTGTTCTCGTCATCGTATCTCTAATCGATGAACTTGTCCCAGTCGGCGTCGGTTACGCGCTTGGTGAACTGGTTTTCGAACATGGCCATGGCTCTGAGGTTGGAGAACTTGTCAAGGCCTTGCTCGACAACGTCGATACCATGCTGCATCTTATCGAGTTCCTCCTGAGTAGCGAAGTCCACAGATCTGGGCAGGGCCGAGTGAGTGTTGCCGCCGACCTTGGGGCCCTTCTGGCGAGCAGCACGAGCGCGGAACATGGCCTTGAGCTGGGATGCCTGCAGTGGGGTAGGGTTGGACTCGAAACCGAAGCGAGCTCTATCGCCAACATCCTGATCGTTGAGCTGGTGGAGGTCGAGCTGGTCAACACGATCCTCGCCGATGTACCAAGTCTGTCCTTCGTTGCGCTTGATACGAGGATCGTGCTTGCGAGAATACTCACGGGCGTCACGAACACCTTGAATACCGTAGGTAATGTCAACGATGTGCTCGATCAAGCCCAGGTGGCGAGCACCGCCTCCATGAGTGACTTTGGTGAGAGTGTGCTCGCCGACGATCACTTTCATGTAGACACCTTCGACCAGACGAGTCAGAAGCTTAGTGTAGGGCACAGTGATCGAAGCGTTGCCTTCTGACATCTTGTACCAGAGGCCGTAGTCGCGCATGGTATCGGGCAGGGACTCGGCAGGAACGGGACGCTGGAATTGGCCAGAAGCGTGCTCAGGGTCTGTGGTGTAAGCGACACCCTCAACGTGGAAACTGCCAGGAGAGGGGTCACGGTCGAGGTTAATGCTCATGTAGATGTGCTTGACCAAGATGACATCCTTGCCGAAGCTGTGGATGTGGATGGGAGAGGTAAAACGAACAACATCGCCACTGGTGATAAACTCGGCGCCGAGGAAGAAGCCGTTGCAGTAAATGCGAGCCTCATGTCCGGAGGAACAGAAGTGGAAACGGTCAACGACAGACAGTGAGGACATGGCGGTGAGTGCGTTGCGGATCGTGGGGTGGAACTCGTGGGGATCGTCAACATCAGCGCCGTTGGTGAGCTCCTGCCACAAGGAGAAGGGACGGATGTTGAACATGTTGACACGCTTGTAGCGAGTAGACCAAGCCTTGTTGGGATTTCCAGCCTCCGAGACGGGCTCGACGCGGAAGCCGTTGATGTCTGCGCCCTCGTTGCCCGAGTTCTGATCCAGAAGGCCGGCAGTCACAGCCTCCTTGTCCATTTGGGTGACAACTGCGGCTTCCCACATGGGCAATCCAACCCAGCCAAGACGGGTGTCGTGGATCTTGTAGATGCCTGATTGGTCGTCGAACCTGATGCTCTGCTTGTCCTTGACGTTCTGCTTGTCCCTGACGTTCTGCTTGTCCTTGACGTTGCGCGCAATGAGCACGATCTCGCCGAGACGCGGATGATAGCGCTTGCTGATCTTCATGGATTTGAGATAGGTGGGGAGGTTTGCAACCTCTCTCTCAAGCAGCCAGTGCATGGAGTTAGGCTCTGTTATTTCCTTGCTCATAGGCTGGCCTTGCTTGGCTTGATGCATGAGGCGGTCGAAGACGTTAGGGGTGCCGTCCTGGTCGGTGCCATCCTGGTCAGCGCCAGAGCTGACGGCGGGTTCGGGGTAGTCTACGTCCATGATAGGCGACGAGGATCCTGCGTTAGGATTGGAAGGCACAGTGGTCTGAGAAGTCGATGACTCAGCCTTGGATTTCTTGGGCTTAAGATCAGGGCGGCAGCTGGCGCAACGACAGCTCTGAACCGTGTTTTGGAGAAGCGCAACGACGTGAACTGCGAAGGTCTTGGCGGAACGAAAGTTGTGCTTGGGATGTCCGTGGACGTAATCGTCCGAACCCTTTCCGGTATCAGTAGCCCGTGGTCTCGTCTCTAAGACGTAATTGGTTGGAAGGCTGGTAAAGTCGACACCAGCAGGTCCTGGATATTATCAGTTGACCGACCAAGACCATGTCCAGGACATAACTTACCGAAGGAGCTGAGGATGGCAGGGTCCTTGTTGACACACTTGACTAGTTCAGCTGTGTAGACACCAAGGCGAGTTGAAGGTGTTCCAGAGAACTTTCCTGGGACACCATCCGAAGGATAGCTATTCCAGTCGATGAGAGAAGCCATGATGTCGGTTAAAGTTGCCAAGTCGGATTGACGATCGACAAGAAGAAGAAGAAGAAGAAGAAGAAATGGCAAGTATAACCGACCGTACGGCAGGTCAGGAGGACTTTCACTGATGGACTTTACAGTGAGAGGTCTCAGGCAGCAGAGTGAAGCCGAATGGCAGATAAAGTGACGGAGAAAGTGAGGTCAAATCGTGAACAAAGTGATGGAAAAGGTGAGGTCAAATCGTGAACAAAGTGACGGCAAAGTGACCAAGAATGTGAGATCAAGCAGGAGGCAGAGGGTATTGACAATATGTATTTAGAGCACTCGATCGTGCGGTGCCAGTGATTTCTCTTTCTGAAGAACAACTTTTGGAAAATGGAGACATGAGAAGAATTTCTACCTAGCTTTTGATGATGGGGTTTTTGATATGGGTTGGTGATAGGGAGTCAAGCAGATGAGGATGATTCGACATTTGGTTTTGGAAATGTGCCAAGCTCCGGAAATCACCGCTGGCTTGAGTGTTGGAAGGATGCAAGACTCAGCATAAGAGTGAATAGAAGCAGATACTCTCGAGTAGCTACTAGGATTTTTGGCAGTTGGTTCCGTCCTGAAGTGATGAGGCAGAAGATGAGTCAATGAACGGTGGCAGAAGGCAAGTTGAACCTCCCAGGATCCGAATGTCAGGAGCATGTGCAGGCTCTCAGCAGATCAGCCGTAAACTTGTCGCCGCAACAGATAGCGACCGCAATCTGTACGGCTTCAGATGTGTTCGCAGGCTATGACTTGTGTGCATTTCCCTGTTGGAGCAAGTCTGGCTCCAGCTGTATGGGATTGCGTTCGATAGCTCGCGAAAGGATTTGCGAAGCTGAGGGAAATAGGCTAGAGCGGTAGGCTACTCGCGAAGGAGCCGTTGAGGTCTTGGGCCAATAGTAGATCTGGATGGAGCCTCCTATTAAACCACAAGCGCACCCGCAAGGTGGTAGACTCTGTATCATATGCTAACTGCAGGCCTTGTCTCGAACGTGTTCATGCACCAAGACATGCAGCAAACGGTACAACGGCTTTGTTAGCAGGAACGACATGGACGTCTTTCGCGGTCCCTTCGCACCGAACCCATCCTCGGCACTCCAGTCGCCTCCACCTCGTCGCATCTCAACAACCGCTGGCCAGCGCCTCTCTGCTGTCGTCTCTGATCGGGCGTCCTCTCAATCCATGTCGTCGCCATCGCCGAGAGTCGTCAGCCGATGGAGCGACAGTACCCACATGGCCCGGACCATACCGCGTACCAGTCATGACACTATGCCCCCGCCCTACGTTCTGCACAACGACCCTCTGGACGGAGACAAGCTCGTCGCCATTGGTCCCGTCGTGCGCAAGAGGGGAGGATGCAAAAGAATCGGCTTTCTGGTCCTGGTAGCCCTGATTGCCATTGGTCTGGGCATAGGCCTGGGTGTAGGCTTGACTCGTGGAGGAGGTGGAGGAGGAGGAGGCAAAGGCCAAAGTGGATCATCCACAGCAGAACCAGACAAGAGCACACCATCGCAATTGGCATATCCTGTGGGCGAATACAGCCTTGTTACGGCCTTGCGTACCATTGAAACGAACTGTACCTCAGATCCCAGTACCTGGCGCTGCTTTCCAGGTCCCACATTCGATCAGTCTGCGAGCGCTTCTCTGGCAACCTTCAATTGGCTTCTATCCAACTCATCTGCCCTGTATGCTACCAACAGCAGCGGCTTGTCCACGTCCGCCGAAGGCGTTGCTGCAAACATGACCATTTCTGCATCCAACAACCCATTCAGCATAGCCTTCGACTCGACTCCTCTGACATTCATCAACGACACATCTCCGCGCTATACCTTTGCGGCAAACATATCTCAGAAGATCATCCCAGCCTCCAACATTACCGCAGACAACAGGGCTACTGTTTGCTTTTTCAACCAGACCCAAGTCATTGGAACACTGCACCTCGATGACACCTTCGCTCAGCACTATACCTACACCGGCAACAATGCGAGTTACACCCTGTGGCCATACGCCGTCCAGGTTGAGCTTGTAAGCCCTGGCGGTCAGAACACGCCAACTTGCTATTACACGACGAATGGCGCTATCGGAGCCCAGATCACCGATGTCTTTAGTGCTCAACCAGCCGAGGATGTGTGTCTCTGCGAATACAGGAACTACTTCTAGCGGCTTTCGCTCAATCCTCGATACCCCTGCATGCTTTTTGCTACCTGCTTTCTTGTTGTTATTTTAGCGTTGCTCTTATGTCAGATTCACGATTTAATGCAAAACATACTCACATCAGGTCCCATGTGCAACGTAAGCTCTCGTTAAGCTATTACAAAGCAGCGAGGTGAAGTCATGAACGTCTATGGCCGCTCGGCTATATGACCTTCTCGTGATGATTGATTGAACTTCGCCTAGGGTCGCTAGAAATGGTAACCATGATATATCACATTAAAGTAGATCTACGGATACGGCAGATCAAGCACCCGACAGTTCTGGACCCTTGCCGAGTTTGCAGGCGAAAAAACACAGCCCATGCACGGCAGATGATAAAGGAGGGGTATGGGGCGGGTGCGGGGTTGATGGAGTCATCTCCTTGTCCCGCATCCTCGAACATTGGTCTGTTGCACATAATCTTCTAGACTCGAAGTTTCCTATAACAATAGCGGTGTGTAGTCAGAGTGAGTCAGATGGTCGTGTTCAATCGAGAGGCCTGTGAAACTAGGATTTGCTGTGCCTCCCCAATGGCCACTTGTTCATAAGTGAAGCGCGGGAGGATTCGTTGGTATGGTCTTGGAAGTGACCGCTTGGTATCAAGGAGGCCTGACACCACGCTAGTGCTCGTCCCTCGGTTACTTGGACCCATAAAATATATGATCATTATTGCTGGTCAATTGTTCTTATAGTCTGTTGAATCTCCCTTCTCACACCAAACCATTTTCTCTTCACTAAAACACAAACCAAAACACCACAGCCCATCATGTCGCCCGGAAAGACCGCAAACATCTCGTTCGACTCCGACTTCGCCAACATCATCAATGGCAAGGCACACACAAAGTCAGACAACTACCATCAAGGTGTAAACCCTGCAACCGGCGAGAAGCTCTGGGACGTGCCAATTGCCAACCAGGCAGATGTCGATGAGGCTGTCGCTGCCGCACAAAAGGCATTCGAGTCATGGAGTGTCAAGCCCATTGAGGAGCGCAAGGAACTCTTGAAGAACTTCCGTGCACTCTGGAGCGGTTACCAGGAAGAGTTCACCACACTGCTGTGCAAGGAGACTGGAAAGCCGAGACAGTTCGCCGCCATGGAGGTCGGTGCTGTTGGTGCATGGTTTGATCACCATGTGTCTCTGAGCATCCCCGAGGAGAGAATTGAGGACGACGAGAAGATTATGACCACAAGATACATGCCCCTCGGTGTTGTTGGCGCCATCTGCCCTTGGAACGTATGTGATTCCTCTTCTGTGTTGATGAAAACTAGCATGTTGCTAACAGTGTCTCTTTAGTTCCCTCTGGTTCTCTCGTTCGGCAAGATTGCCCCTGCTCTGCTTACCGGATGCACCATCATCGTCAAGCCTTCACCTTTCACTCCTTACACCTCGTTGAAGGCAATTGAGCTGGCCCAGACCATCTTCCCTCCTGGTGTCGTTCAGGTCCTCGGTGGTGATGACAAGCTTGGTCCCATGTTCACCGAGCACCCCGGCATTGCCAAGATCAGTTTCACTGGTAGCATTGCCACTGGAAAGAAGATCATGGCTGCTTGCAGCAAGACCCTCAAGCGTGTGACCCTTGAGCTTGGAGGCAACGATGCCAGTATCGTGAGAGAGGATGTTGACATTGAGGCTACTGCTCCTCAGCTTGTCATGGGCGCCTTCCAGAACAGTGGTCAAGTATGTTGAATGATCCCTGCTGTGTCTTCTGAATGCTAACTTCTTTACCAGGTTTGCGTTGCCACCAAGCGTATCTACATCCACGAGAAGATCTACAGGCCCATGGTCGACGCAATGGCCAAGGTTGCTGCCAGCCTCAAGGTCGGCACACCCGACGAGGAGGGCGCCATGCTCGGTCCTATCCAGAACCAGATGCAGTATGAGAAGGTCAAGACTTTCTTCCAAGACAGCAAGGACAAGGGCTACAACTTCATTGCCGGCAGTGGTGATGTCGAGAAGAAGGACGGTTACTGGCTTCAGCCCGCCATCATCGACAACCCTCCCAACGACAGCAAGATCATCCAGGAAGAACAATTCGGTCTTATCGTTCCCGTCCAGCCTTACTCTGATGAGGAGGAGGTCATTGCTCGTGCCAACGACAGCAACGCCGGTCTGGGTGCTTGCGTCTGGAGTAAGGATGAAAAGGCCGCCGAGCGTATTGCTCTCCGTCTGCAGGCTGGCAGTGTCTGGATCAACTCATTCGAGAAGCCCACCCCTCAAGCGTAAGTGACACCTTCAATTATCTTTTGGAAAATCATACTGACTGATTCATAGCATGTTCTCTGGCCACAAGGAAAGTGGTATTGGCGGTGAGTGGGGTACACAGGGTCTGATTTCCTACTGCAACCCTCACGTTATCCATCTATACAAGAGCAAGCTGTAAATCTTCAAGCACGGTATAGACACCAAACATGGCCTTCAGTAGGCATTGTAAACAGCAAACAGATATGAAATAATGAGATCAATCACTTTGAGCAATAAACATACCAAGAAGAACACAATCTGAAACGAGAGGCGCAGTTACGAGCCGAAATTGAAAGAAACAAGGGGTCTCTTCGGGAGGGTTGGCCTAGAATCTTTTTTTGCGTGACCAGGCTACCCGCGTGGATGAAGTCTGTTATACAGCGACTTGCGAAGAGGCACTATAGCATCTGCATCAGATGAACACCTTGATAATGCTAAACTACATCGCTTCTCAGCAGTGTTACCCTATTGCTTAAGAATACCATGTATCCTTATAGCCACACAGGTTGCATACATTTCACAAAACAGGCAGCAAGTCAAAGACCCCTTCACACGGTCCGGGACGATCTCCCGAAGCCGGCACGGGGTGTGTCCGCGAATCATTGCCCGTTTAGTTAAATCTCTCACTGCTGCTTTCCTCTTTTGCAGAGGCACTTTTTGACAAAACAAACCACTCATGATGCGCACATGCACCGCGTGTGGTCAGCAAGCCATTTTTCGTTTACGATGGTGGGAAAAGCCCTTTTGCATGAAGCAATCAGCATCGTCGTGCCAACATCTGAAGGGTTTCATGTCGTACATGACGTTGCGATGACTCGAACTGTGTAGTTTCGCGTGGCCCCAAAAATGCTTTGGTCGAGATTTCTACCGTCTGTTTATTTCCATGACTCCCTGACTCTGGAAAGTTTTGAACCAACAACTCTTTTTTGATCACTCTGGGTACGGGTTTGCATCAGGCGGACCCTTTCAACCCCTTTAAACGTTTGTGTTTACAACTTTGATCGTGAAAGTCTGTTCAAAGTGCTTGGAAGATTTTGTTTATTGCTGGAGTGCAAGTGGCGAGAACCATTTATAATTCTTTACTTCTTCGAGTTCTGGCTCTTTGTTCCTGCCCTTCCATCCTTCCACCCCGCATTGCTCTCAGACGGTAAAACGCAGGTGCATAATGGATATCATGTCGACCATCACACAGGACAAGTGCAGGAACTTGTCTGAGCCTTCTACTGGACAGTTCGCTATATCATGGTATGCCAAACCTGAAGTTCCTTCCTGCGCACTTTCACGCGAAACGAACAGTTACTAATAAATCATCACAAAACAGCGCACTTCTAGGATGGCTCCTAATATCCTACATCCCCCAATTCGCCCGCATCATCGGCCGCAAATCAGCAGAAGGACTCTCAACCCTCTACATCCTCCTCGGCTCTCTATCCGGAACCTGCGCAGTGGCAAACATTATGGTTCTACCTTCGAGTCAAACGGATATGGCTTGTTGTAGACATTACACTCGCTTTGGCTGTATTTCTCGTTTGCTGGGGATTTTTCAGGTTGTTAGTGGAGTTGCTTTGTTTTGGTGCATGTGAGTTTTTTCCTCCTCTGAAGAGTCAGGCAGGGAAAAGTACTGATGTGACTGGGAAAAACAGAATGTTCCTCTACGTCTACTTCTCAGAAGAAGAAGCTGATGCTGAACTGCACGGTCGTCGCCGCTCGCTTTCCTCTCCTGATCGCACTTTCCGCCGTGCTCGTCGCGCTATTCGCTTACTGATCATTGTGGTGGCATTTGCCTTTGCGGTTATGCTTATCAGTGCTGTCATTCTCAATCGCTTTCCCTGGTATTCGCAGGAATGGGCTAATGTGTTGGGGATCTGTGTTGCTTGCTTTGCTTGTGTGCAGTGGGTGCCTCAAGTGTGGACAACTATTCATCTGGGGCACCTTGGAAGTTTGAGTTTGGCGAGTATTTGTATGGGTGCGCCTGTAAGTATTTTCTTCTCGATGGTAGAGGATTGCATGACTGACTTTTTCGATGAACAGTATACATGGATTTTCGGTGTTAACATGATCATTCGCCTTGGTATCTCGGGCTGGTCTGTCTGGATTGTCTATGTGCTTGTCGGCATCATGCAACTTATCCTCATCGTCACTGCTGTCGTCTATATGGTTCGCGATAACCGCAAAGCACGCCGTGCAGATGCTACGTCTACTGGAAACTCATCCAGACGCGATGTTTCAGAGTCACCTAGCACGAGGGCTTTGAGACCGCAATTGGCTTCTTGGAACAGTTTTGCTGCTGGTGCTCGATCTGCTGAGAATGAAGAGGGTAACGAGAGAACGCCGTTGTTGGCGAAGAAGAACAAGCATGTTGAAGAGACGGCTAGTCCGAGACGCGTTGCTTAGGCTTAGAAGTGGGAGAAGAAGAAGAAGAAGAGAAGGCGAGGGCTATGGTTGGGATGCATGGAAGAATGGGTTGCGTCTGCTAGATTAAAGGCTTGGTACTAAAGCTACACGCAAAGGAGTAAATGGTGGGTATACAAGGGGCGTTCGGGGGTGTAATAACGATATTCAATGATGCATTTTCGGTTGTTCTTCAAATCTTGCCCGTTTCACAGGTAATATCGTCGTCATCGTCACTGTCCTCAGTATCCTCAATCAGCTCCAGCAATAGGTTGGCAGCAGCATCGATCTCGTCCTGATCAAGCAATTTGACGGCCTCGAATGAGTGCTGCATCTTCTCCAACTCATTGCTGCCTGTAGTTGTGCTGTTGCTCGTGCCTGATCTACCCAGCAAGTGAGGTGTCGGTCTCTTGGCTGCGAGCTGATACTCCTGGACGGGACGAGGTTCGGTTGGTTTTGCGGCAGCTTTTGTGGCAGCTTTTGCTGCAGCTTTTGCTTCACGGCTGTGTTTTCTGATTGCGGCTAGCCTTTCCTGAGCTTGTGTAAACACGCGATAATACAGATGTAAGTGTGGGTGAACTTACTCTGCATTGCTTGCAGGTCTTCATTGATGTACCTACCAGGCCATGGTTGCCTGGAGCTCCGCTTTGAAACCAGTCGAGTGGTCTGTTGGACGCACAGCATGAGCAGCGCTTGCTTCCAGCTGGAGACGTGCGATCCGTGGTTGATGACATGTTTGACGTTGAGTTGTTGGTAGCGCTTCGTGGTGTTGCTGTGTTGTGGTGGTAGTATACCGGAGGCGCGAGAGAGACTCACTTCGGTTGTAGTCAAAGAAGCCAAACTGAAGGTTCTTTGCTAGTTTAGACCGAAGAGTGATGCGGCCACAAAGTGAGCGGTAAATTCGTAAGTGAAGGTGGCATGCACTAGACTTCGATACCTTCTTTCACATCTCAGAAGGCACAGAGCGACGAGTTATCTGCAGACTTGCACACGACTCTCAAGAACGAGTCAAGGCCCAAGGAGAACTGGGATTTTGTCGTATCTCCATGGATGCGCTCTCCGGCTGAGAAGCAACCATGCTTTTTTACACCTCTGACAACTGTGCGCGGAGATATCGCTGACTTGTGGTACCTCATGCGCAAAGATCTGTTTCGCAGACAGCTATAGGAATACACAGTCTTTTGGTAGATAGGAAGTTTCCACCGAGAGTCGTGTTGTTGTCGCCTCTCTATGGACGTTGCTACTACCTAGAAGGAACTGTGCATTTTGATAGCTTCAGCGCCGTCTAAGTGTTGTCGTGAGAGCGAAGTGGAAGTGACAGAACCTGGCACATGGGAAGGAGGTATATCGTATCGACAGCCTCCGAGTCTTCAAAATCTACTCTCATCATTCATCCAAGCCGTCCGGGGTACAGATCTTCGGTTGATGAACGCCTCGAAGTGACGATAGCGGGCGGGTGTGAGATGTATTCAGCGATAGGACTTGGTTTCGGCATAGGTTCTGTCTGCGAGAATGTTACCGTGGCTTCAAAGTCGCGATGTCGCTTTTGTACCTCCGAGTGGGCCGAGGAGAAGGGATTGCTGGTGGCCCAAATGTTTCCCCATGTGCTGTTACGCTTCGTAGTGCTGTACGTTGTGTTCGAAGGCAATGTGCTCAATGTGGGCGGTGAGGCAGAAACACCTGTCAGCCAAGAGCTCTGGCCTTGATATGTCAAGGTGCTCTTCGGGTCGGAGCTGTCAGATCCAGTTTGCAGGTCGTAAACACCCTGGCGAGCTGTGGCTATCTTGACCAGTTTTGACAAGACACCAAATTCCAGTTTCAACTTGATGCTGTAGCACATTCCCTTGAGCGTCACTTCGATTTGATACATGCCAAGGTATTCGACGGCAAGGAGTGCGACATCGAGGATGATAATCACGACGTTGATCGCAACCAGTTCCCACATGATCTTGCGGAAACGGCCGTCATCCACCACTTTGAGAATGCGACGAACTTCGACGAGGTAGATGAATGAGATGATTAATTCCTGCAGCGAGAAGACTGTCATCTGAATCTTTTCCATGACGGAGTATCCGAAAGTAAACAAGTAGTACTTCTTGGAGTTCGATCCAAGAGACAGGACGTTAGTCGGGACAGTGAGGACGACTGCGTTGATGATGATCATCCAGAGTATGCCCCTGAGTAGCTTGCGGTTTTGTGTGATACAATGTAGACGAGAGTATAGGACCATGCTCGAGCCCGGCACGAGGACAACCCACCCTATGCTGGATAATATAATCATGCCCAAGGCATTGCCTTCTCCCACCTGTTTCAGCCATGCGCCAACAGAATATGGAATGATAGAAAGCGCCGTGATGAGCAGAGACCAGAAGTATAGACCAGAGTATCGCTTGAAGACGACGAGGACCAGTATGATGATCTCGGCGGCATTGTACCAGGCGATAGCGGTGAATGCAAGCATTGCCCGAATGACAATTGCATTTTCGCCCTTGTATCCGCCTGAGATTCCCGACTCCGCGTCCGTGATACCGTCGGGCATGTCGGTTTGCTATGATCACTCTGTAGTGTCCCGAGATGATAGTCGATATTCGATGAATGGTAGTTGCAACACTCAGGACATGATTGCGTCGAGCAACGGTCCAAAGACGATCGACATCTAAGAAGTGAATTGATGGATATCGCAGTTGAGTGAGAGGTAAGGACAGAAGACAGATTCATGACTGGGACCGACAACAGCCTTGAATCCTTCGTATGCACTACGGTCGGAAGACAAGGCCAGATCGGCACGTGGACGCATCCTACAGGGATGTTATAGCGCCATGCACGTCACTTTGCGGGGTTTCACCAGTCTTCAAGTGCTTTTGACTCCGCGCCAGACCGCTGTATCTCGGAGCTGACACCTCAAGGACCTGTCAAGATCCACACCAAGATGAGTACAAAAAGGCGGTATCGATCAGGAGATGTGGTAACGAAAAATTGTCCCGGCTTGTAAAATCCGTAGCTTCGTGACAATATCGCAACCTCGAGCTTACTGTACCTGCACAGCATTGTTTGCTCCACGGATATATTCGCTTCAACAATGCAGCGACTTCGAAATATGGTGTTGCTGGGACACCAAACATGATAATGTCAGGCTTGCTGACCAGAGCTCGGAATTAGAGGCCGACTCATTAGCTATGAGGATTGATGTCACCCACACAACCGCCATTTCCAATTGCTCACGCAGTCTTACAAACTCTGTGACCAGTCGCCAGGAATACTCCATTCACTGCTGCCATTAAGGAAGCGATCGATGTCGAATGTTTGCAAATCAGACATTTCAGGAAGAGTTTCGAGCCAAGTGTTGCCCCAATCATTGATAGTCTGAGGTTGCGATAGCAACTGCTGATCAAACAAAACTGAAGGTGAATATGTCGACACAATTTCTGACAGAGTCTTCAGATCTGCCTCTTTGCGCTTTCTGTGCAGATGAATCAACAAACAAGCCGTGCTCAGCGCTTCTTTTGCGGCATCAGTTGGGTATACAAGCTGAATATTGCTCAACGTCTTGATGCCATCGTTCAATTGTGCGATAGCTGCTGGTGTGTCTAGAGCGAGCAAAATGCAGATAATCTGGAACGGCACATTGACCACGTGGTGCCATGGAGCGCAGTCGTCCAACAAGTCTTGAGCAGCTTGGATACCCCTTGCAGTCACTGACAGTACTTGGTTCAGAAGACTGCCTTGAAAATGGAAGTTGAGAATTCTCAAGCGACGACATAATAACAGGGTAAGGTTGCACTGAGCAAGGATAGATGGCGGCGCGGTGTGATGCCGTTCAACGATTTTCGAGAGCGAGTTCTTGAGATCGAGGACATCCACATTCTTATCGGGATTGAGGTTCTCAGCGTGAGGTAGCAGTTCGAGAAGCTCTGTGGTATAACCACCTTCTCTAGGCGCTGGCAGATCAAAATCAAGCGTCTGAAGATGTACTCTTGAGCGTCCGATATCAAAGGACATCCAGACGTTCAGATGCTGGGCAACACCAAGAATTCGCTTTCTGATCTCCGGCGTCAATGACTGACCAGACTCATCGGTACCCCAATTGAGTACGTGAGTTGAATGGATACCAGCTGCTTCGAGCGTGTGCATCAACATGCAACTGGCCATCCATGCGGCGTGTGCTGGTGCGATCATTCGCATATAAGCCACTCGCAATACCCACGCAGTGACAATATCAAGAGAAGGATGCACTGATATTGACTCCTCGAGTATCCGCTTGGCTGTTTCGACGAGATCCAACTCTGCATCAACCACATTTCGCCGGGAAAACAGAAGTCCCAATGCTGCAATGCCACACAAAACAGCTTCGAAAGAGCTGGTCTCTGCGTTGTCGTTCATCCAGTAGGTTCGCATACGCCGCTCGAGAGACACTCGGTCCACGAAACCGTAGCAAGGGTCTACCTTCGCGAAGTAGACACCCACAAGCTCTTCTGCCTCTGGCCAGGAAAGAATTTGAGTGATGGAACGCGAAACTGGAATATGGTTCGACTTTCGTGAACCAAGAAAAACGTTCCATGCGAATAAACGTAAGCGTGGAGCATTTGCCGGATCGATGCCCAATGCCATCTTTCTCACAAACGCAGAGGCTGAATTTGCTTCCAGCGACTGTATCCTCGTCTCCGCATCCTGGTCTGTAGGCGATGGAGGCGTGTGTTCTGCTGCTGGTGATGTGTCGGATATTGCGGCCGCTTTCCTTTTCCGAGTAGATTGCGGATAATGGCAATCATAAGCATATCGAACACAAGTACCGCATGGAAAAGCTCCATCGCACTTCCTTTTGCGTTCTCGGCATGGCTCGCAAGCTACGCGTGAGCGCAATCTGTTATGTTGCGGCGTCGTCGACGACATATGAGTATTGCTGACTTGCGAGATGCATGAGCAGCTACTCTGAAGACTGCCCAAGAGCGACGAGATAACCTTGAGCTGAGTCACTGTTGTACCACCGTCTATGTCTTTGTTTCTTGAATTTTGCTGAGAGCATCGTGAAGGCTACCCCGCTCCATCCGCAATAGCCGCGGTTACCCGAAGTCCAGCCAGGACAGCTCTTGCGATCTTAGGACAAACAACAACATTGTGAGGACTCACAACATGTATGTCTGGTCTCGCTGCACCATCGAATATCTCGTTTATTGAATCTTGATGCGAACGAGATAGTAGAAGGGGCTCATCTTCCGCGGGTGTCTTTACCACGCTCGGTCTTTCCGAAGGCTTGGCTGCAGCTATCAGCCCAAAATCGTTTCTACACGCGAACGCCATGCTTGGAAACTTGCTCAATGTCCCTCGAAACGTGCTCTTCGTTCCACGAGCACCTCCGGCCCCATGCGTGCAATCCATGTGGCACTGGTTGACTAGGATTCCTATGTCCCGATATGGCAATAACGACAATGGTCTCCTTAATAACTTGCTCAAACATCCTCTCAGGATGCAGTCTACCAATGTTCTTACTAGGATAACGAAGTGATGTTGATGCAAGTTCCGTGTCAGCGGTACTATACAAGAGCCATGCCCTTTCACGCCAAACGCATATCCATTGATACGCCCAATCCGTCAACATGAAGATCTCCATCGCCATTGGGCTCGGCCTGCCCTTCATGCTTTCTGGCCTCGTTGCTGCAGAGAAACACTACGGAGTACTCGGGTTTGGCATTCCAATGTATACGCCATTGTGCTGTTACTCTTGCCACGATGCATTGTCTGCTCTTTACCTGAGTTGCACAACTTTCTCCGAGGACATGGATATGGGCCACAGTGGTATGGATATGAAGCTCCTAAAACGTATGGATATGGGAGGCGAATCTACAGCAACAACCAGTGATGCTTGTTACGCTAGCGACAGGACCTGGCTCGAAACCTTTGCCTACTGCGTCCATGACAAGTGCTCCAAGGATGGTGTTGATGAGGGCAAGCAGGGTCAATGCTTCTCCAAGCTGGCCGCAAATGGATTGCCCGTGTCGTCGTTACAAGCCTCCTTGCCGTTGGTAGCCCCTATCGTCGAGTTAGAAGCCGAAGCTACCTGGTTGAACTCGACAAGTCTGGTCAACGAAAATGCTTTCCTTGCCAACTATGTAACGATGAAAGAGTTCGTGTCATCTGAGCACCGCCATACTCGCTATGCGTAAGCATATAACTCTTAAGCCAGTGCTCACAGTATGCTGATCCGATTCAGACTTGTCAGCATGCTCTTCGTTGTGGGTATCTGTGTCATTGTCGGGTCCTGGAAGACACACGTTCCCTCTAGGTTCATGTCCAACAGCTTGTTATTGAAGCTGAAACAGTATATTACTGTACCTGCTGCATTCAACGATCAACATCTTTCGCCATTACCATACCGAATTGGTACGTATGAAACAACGAGGTACTGCGGCGGTAATCGCTAATTGTGGTTTTGCCGTGCAGGTTACTTGCCTAAGCGCGACATCTCTTTACTTATTGCTGCATACGTTATCCTCAACATAGTCTTCTCAGCTGTCTCTTTCCACCACGTCACCCCAAATGCGTGGTATGCTGATCGGCGCCACGAGATTGCTGCTTACGTCTCGAACCGCACCGGTGTCCTTAGTTTCGCGAACCTCGCTCTTGCAATTCTCTTCTCAGGTCGTAACAACTTGCTCATCAACGTTACTGGCTGGAGTCAGAGTACAATGTTAGCAATTCACCGCTGGGCATCGCGAGTCGCCACAGTCCAGGCTGTCGTACATTCCATCATCTACACCATAACTTACTTCTGGACTGGCGGATACGCCGCATACCGAACCGAAGCAGCCATGGCGTACTACTGGTGGGGTATAATTGCGACCGTCATTTTATGCCTTTCAGTAGGCTTCGCAGTCCTTCCCATCCGCGTTCGATCCTACGAGGTTTTCCTCGTCGCCCACATTGCTTTCGCTATCCTCGCACTGATGGGCTGTTGGTACCACATCCATCTGCGATTTGGCGATAAGTGGGGTTACAAGGTCTGGCTGTACATCGCATTCGCTTTCTGGGCCTTCGACCGCCTGATGCGTTTTGCCCGTCTGGTATATTTCAACTGTTTCGGAAGCCCAATTGCCGTGGTCAAGCAGGTTCCGTACACCGAGATCATACAGATGACTATCACTTTGAAGAAGGCCTGGAATGTTAAACCTGGTCAGCACTCGTTCCTCTATATACCTCTGCTCGGGAAACCTTGGGAGAATCATCCTTTCACAATCGCATCTTGGAGCTCGCCGGAGTCTGGTCGCAATACGCCACCCATCACGCAACTGTCTGCTGGCAAGGAAGCGGACGTTCACGGTATTGAAGTCGACAGCTCTTCCAGTTCACAACACAGCCGAGAATCGCGTCAACCTCACCAACTGATATGCCTCATGCGTGCCAGAAAGGGTATGACTGCATCACTGCTCTCGAAGCTTCAGAGATCAGGGGCTAGCTCTCTGCCAGTATCTATTCTCACTGAAGGACTATACGGCGGGCATAATGCTACATTGTCACCATTGAAGACCGCAGACACGATCATCTGCATTGCCGGTGGTATCGGTATCACCAGCTGTATGAGTTTCCTACAGCAATACGTTAACGAGTCGCAATCTGCGAAATCTACCTCGAAAGCCTTGATGAGCTGTGCAAATAACTTCGTGCTCGCTTGGTCAGCGAGAGAGGAGTCTCTAATACGCCATGTATCCGCCTCTCTTTTGCCTGACGCTTCTGTAGGATTCCCAAGTAAAACCATCGAGTATCGGTTCTGGTGCACTGGAGAAAACGGCAGTCAAGATAAAGGCCTGGAGCAAGCCAGTGGTTTGCAGAGAGGCAGGATGAACGTTGGAGAGGTAGTGAGATCGGTAGCAGAAAAGGGGAGAAGGGTTGTGGTAGTGGTTTGCGCGCCTGGCGGGATGTCAGATGAAGTGAGAGCAGCCGTGGTCGGTTGTCTGAGAGATGGCATGCCGGTTGACTTGATCGAAGAGGCTTTCGCGTGGTAAACTCCTCTTTCCGTAGCTTTTATCAAGCGCCTCCGGAGAGTGAAGACATGTAGAGAATGTGTCCTACATGATAGAGAAATTGTAGTGTTCCAAAATACAATCATCCCCTCTTTCCAGGTAGGGATGGATCCATATACCATCCGAATGCAGAGTATCTTTACCAAAGCAAGCGTGGGCCACGGAAACACCGTAATGCAGCCTCTCTCAGTGAGTGATACTCTATTTCAGAAAGTATTGTGCATTACTATAGCTCAGTATACTAGCTCTGCTCATACCAAGGAAACCTACTCCGTGGCATCTCGAGAACTCGTCCTAGGTTTAAGTACCTTCTGGTTTTCATGTCTGTAGACCTTAGAATACCTCACTTCCCCTATCAGTAGTACACTTCCTAAACGCGCCCTCGAAAATTGTGTCATGGGATTTGTTATCCATATCATTCGTTTTGCATTCGCTGATGAATCTGCTAGACCGTTTCTCAAAGTCATAATGGCCACTTCGCCTCATAACCATCTCTCCTCATCCCCGGCTGAAGCAAACAATCTACCAACCATCCTGTCTTCCCTGCTGCTCACCCTGATCATAAGAGTTCTGCACACCATCACCAAACTGATCAACATTCTGTCTACCATCATTATACTCATTCTGCACACCCTGACCAAACTGATCAACATCCTGCTTGCCATCATTGTAATTAGACTGAACGTCATTCTCAGCACGTTGGCCCTCATTCTGTACACCGCCAATCTTATCGCCAATCCAGCTAGCAGCACCGCGGAGGCCGCCACCAATGTCCGAGGGAATGTTTTCGGCGTCGGATACGGTGTTGTCGAAACCTTGTTCAGTGCGACGAGCCATGTTTTCGGGGGCGTCTTCGACGGCTTGGGCGTCGTTGCGGAAGGAGTTGCCGATGGATTGTTCTTCGTTGTTGAAGGCTTGGTCGGCGCGGTCGTAGCCGCCCTCTGTAGGTGAGGTGTTAGTGATGGAGTTGAGGTGGGGTGGAAAATAAGTGGAAGATTTACCTGCACTGCCTACAGTGTCACCGGCGAAGCGAGCGGCGTTCTCATCGTAGTCACCGTTGTTGTTGTTATCGTAGTCAGACATGTCGGAGTGTGTTTGTGATAGATTTCTTGATGGTTGTTTGAGTATGAAGGTTGTTTGTTGCAGAGTGTAAGAAGGTTGTTGGATGGAAAGTGTAAGATGGAGCTAACAGACAGACAGTCGTTCCTTCTTTTATACCGCTGATTTATGGCGTCGAGCAAGTTCCGGTTTGGTGTATCGCCAGCACAACAATGACGTGGGGCGGCAGGCCAAGGCAGGCCAAGCAGGGGTTGATGAGCTTGATGTGGTCAAGCTTCTGTCACTATTTTAAGGCGTCATGGCGGGGTCTTGGGCGATAACATGAAACACGCTTGCGATTACCAGCCGTCTTCAAGTGAATACATTCAGATTTGTGAAGATATTATCCGTAGCCAGTCCTGTCTGTATGGACTTGTATGAAACAGGTTGTGCAAGCCAAAACAATAAACGCCAGCCCGATTTCCTTCTCATTATGCAGTCTTTACAGTCGTGCCCTTGCTACCACCTCCATCACTTGTGATAAAGATACCATTCGCCGGCTGCTTTGTCTTCAGTATACTGGCACTGAACTTGCCATTTCCGTTAGATGTCATTGTAGTGAATGTTCCAGTGGCCGAATTTGTCAGATACAACTTCAATGTTGCTTTGTAGCCAACAATGTTCGTGCTTGCAGTGACAGAGATGGAGCCACCTCCTGATGAGTCGGTTGTGTAACTGTCAATAGTAACGACATCCTTGACAGCAGGATCGCTGACTACTGTGATGTTGGCACTGCCGCTCGTGCCTGCTGCAGTGCTGCTGGCTTTGATGTTGAAGATGTAGGTAGCCTTGACTGTACCAGAAGGCGCAGTGAGAGAAGGACTTGCAGCAGTGTTGCTGGACAGAGTAACAGTAGGTCCACTGACTTGGGTCCAGCTGTATGTGAGGTCGTTGGCGGCAAAGTCAGCCTTATTGGTCACGTTGAAGCCGAGCTTTACGACAACACCAGGACGAGTCGTTTGGATATCTCCGACGGCCACAGTGGGAGTGCTTGCAGCAGCAGAACTGCTCGGTGTTGATGAAGCGGAAGCAGAGGGGTCAACAACGGTTGAGGTGCCAGATGCGGCAGCAGAAGAAGATGATGCGGGAGAAGAGCTAGCTGCTGGAGGAGAATAAGGACCACAGGCCTTTGTGGCAGGAGCGCTAGCACCGGGCCAGGGATTGAGCTGACCGAACAGATTTCCATCTTGGTCGTATCCCAAACCTTGTGCAAGGAAGGGGAAGTTGCTGAAGTCATTCACAGGTGGAACAATTCCAGGAACGTTGGGCTCAGGGAAGAGGAACTCCAAAACAGGCTGGACGTAGCGACCGGCGTTGATCTTGTTGTCGGTGAGCTTTTCGCCAGTAGAAGCGCGGATGACATATTCGCGTGTGTACTTGGAGGTCGTGGTAGTTGCCGCTCTCCACTCCCACTTGTTACGGACATCGCCTCTCTTGTATGGGGCAGAGCCTACCGATCTTTCTGTCTCTTCGCCGGTGCAAGGGTCAACATCGATGGCGGAGACTGTGATGACGGCATTGGGATCCGAAGTGTAGCCAATGAACTGCTCCATGTTAGTACTTATGATTCATCTCGTCGCTTCAAGTCTTGTACTTACTCTAGAGTCACCGAACTCTGAAGTTGCTCCACCATCGTAAATGCCAACAATAGCGTCCTCGACACGAATGAAGGTAGGAGCACCAGAAGTCGTGATCTGTACGTTGGGTGCAACGATTGTGTAGCAGACAATAGTACCACCGATGTTGACACCAGAATATTCAAGATAGTCGCCCACTTGGAAAGGTGCCATCTTCAGGGCGTCAGGTGCTTGACTGTTAGGCGTTAGTATGGATGGTCAACACCATGAGTAGGGATGGTCATCTTACAAAGTGCTCTGGCCTGCCGGTCGATTGCTCGAAGGACAAAGCGGGTCGGATGAGGATCTTGGGATACACATCGGGAAACCACTGAATGCTGTGATGGAAGGGTTCTCGTCGTCGGCAGTATAGAGAGGTGATGTTTTGTAGGCGGCACCGTAGACACCGTTCGGGTCGTTGATCCTGATGGTTGGACCACCTTTGATCTTCATTGTACCAGCGGCAGAGTCTATACTTTCGACTGTACCTGAACTGGCCTGTAGAAGGTATTCTCCGATCTGGACGAGGCCAGCAATTGCTTTGCCATTGACCACATTTCCGATGACTCTGTCACCATATGATCAGTATGCTTGATAGAAGTCTGAGGCAGGGACATGCTTACGATACTTCATGGCCAATGAAGCTGTTCGCACTAGCAAACTCTTTGAAAGGCGAGAAAGCGGCGGGGAACTGCACTTGGAGATTCTGAGGAATCGTGACAGAGTATCCGTTGACTGAGATTGTGCCGCCAGAGTTGTAAGTACCGTCACTGGCTGTTGCGCTGTCAAGTCTGCCATCAAGAATAAATGGCTCGACGGTCTGAGCAGCTGCTCGAGAACCCAACAATGCAACGGAGAGAAGTTTAAGGGCAGTAGAAAGCATCTTGGAAAAGAGTGTAGGCTTGAGTTGATGGAAAGCATACTTACAACGAAGGAGAGCGGCTTTATACCAACATCTTCATTACCAGGCACGGTATGACTATGGCTGTGTTCGTGATACCTCTTACCTTGTCACAACACAAGACATTCTCGACTGGCCGCAGCCATACGTACAACCATGTCACTCACTCGTGTACACGAAGAATCTTGGATCAGGTCAGGTCGGAACAACTTCTTGGCAGTAGCAACCATGTCTCGAGGATATAGGGCATGGGTGAGGTAGACGGGAACGAGAGGTGTGCCTGTCTACTTGACCAGCTGACAGAGATTCTATCGAGTATCAGTCCGCCTCGACTGGACAACAAGGGACTGCTGTATGTGGCAAGCGAGGTAGACATGTTGAAGCCACAGGTCTGACTTTGGGGCGGGTATCTTGTAGAACGCCCTTCACAGCTGAAATAGCACAGGACGTAGGCGATTCCGAAAGCCTGTGTATCGGAATGTCTCCAAATTCGTCGCGACGGAGCATTTCTCCAAACTTTGCTTGCATTTGGTCAGCCAGGAGCAGTCGACCGAGTGTTCATCAACGTTCGAGACCGGGTACCGAGTACCGAGTACACACAGATGGCACCAGACAACAAGCAACACCGCTCAGCTGCCGAGCCTTTGAGCGCTTGGCATATAGCGGGAACGAGACCGTGACATTGGTACTAGTGACAGATGCAGAAATAGAGATAGAAAGTTTCGGGGACATTTCTATGTGAATTGGAGTTGAATCAGGGAAGGATCCGAAATGCAGTCAGCGCCAAGTCCACTCCACAGATCACAGGGCTTGGCGAAGTCATCCCGATTCTTCAGCCTCACGAGCCGCTCAAGCTCATTCTTTACTCCATCACATTCATCGCAACTTGCTCATCAAACCGGCCAGTTTCTACTCGTGCCCGACTGAAAACTCATCGAGATGAGCCCGAACAACGACACTTTGATTATTGAAAGAGTCATTCGATTGCTGTCGTATCTGTAGAGTCTTACTCTTGGCGAGCGCAGCCACATCCAGAGCAAAAGCATACTATGTACTCCGTACATTCACCTTTCCGTCTTCAGCCCTGAACCTTACAGAGGAGCACGGTCCGATACCCCATATCTAGCTATTCCAGCAGTGCATGAACTGTATACGGCTCGAGCACTGGACCGCCTGCTGCCAAGATATGACAGTTATAGACAGTGGTTCTGAATAACCTTGTACAGATCAGCTCATTGGTAGTCGGTAACCATTAGCTATTCTGGATCCGATCAGCTGGTTGCCAGGATGTTCAAGGTGCCAGCCCTATGCTTCAATAGTCTTCTACCTCTTGGACGTGGTCTTGGCCATTCGGAGCATTCCAGCTTGTTCAAAGGCCAGTGACGGAGCGCCTCGTTCCACCTGTCATGGATTTGAGGTCAGCTGTGACGGGCTGGGTAGTTCTGCTTACCTCGCGCATAGGACCAAGCTGGGACTGGACTTTGGCTTGACACCTCCACCCTCGAGTGTATCTTCAACTCCAGACCTTTTCCCTCGTGGCAAGAGGCGCCACGAGCCGCCATTCTACCACGTGCAGTCTCTACTTCGAAGTAACAGGCTCCAGCTGGTGTCGAGAGGTAGGGATGTGGCCGGCGATTCCGAGTCCCTCTACCTTGTATAGCCCATTCTGGAAGTAATTGTAGCATGACATTAGGACACACCTGATCGAAAGATGGGTATCAGAAGAGTCAACTCAGTGTAAATCTTTGTGTATATAAATCGTCTACTCTTGGTCCAGTAAGTCAGAAGCATCAACCATCTTCCCTCGCTTCCTCTTCTCGTCTCTTCCGCTCGTCTCTCTCAATTTCTATCATCTCGCTCTACCCTCTCCACATATCCTCGCCAAACATGCATCCTCTCCTGCTACTCGCTCTATTCCCCTTGATTCAAGCGAAGGACTGGGACTCTCGGCCTTACAAGAACTTCTTCGAGTATCCTCTGCCAGTCCCTCCGGTCAAAGAACCCCTTAGGTAAGCAGATTAGTAAATTTGTATATGGTTCATTGTCTGACGTCCACCAGGTCATATGAAAACATCGATTACTACGAGATTGATATCAAGCCTGTTGATATCGAGATCTACCCTGGCATCAAAGCACGACATGTCGGTTACGATGGCATGGTCCCTGGACCAACCTTCAAGATGAAGCAAGGTCGTGAGGCTGTCGTTCGCTTCATCAATCATGCCGACCGTGCAAATTCGGTTCACCTCCATGGATCTTACAGTATGTGTTGTCCCTTCGAATCAATGCTTGCAATGTACTGACATAACCTGCAGGCCGTGCACCATTTGATGGCTGGGCTGATGACACCACTGAGCCTGGACAATACAAGGACTACTACTACCCCAACGCACAAGCTGCCAGAACACTTTGGTATCACGACCATGCCGCCATGCACACTGCCGAGAATGCCTATTTCGGTCAAGCAGGCTTCTACATTCTAGAGGATGATCACAAGAATTCCCTCAAGCTTCCATCTGGCAAATACGATGTCCCTCTCGCTCTTGCGGCCAAACGTTACAACGCCGATGGCACACTCTGGGACCCCGAGCTCAACGGGGAAACCGTCAGTGTCTTTGGCGATGTCATCCATGTCAATGGTCAACCATGGCCATATCTCAAGGTCGAGCCTCGCAAGTATCTATTCCGCTTCCTCGACACTTCCGTCAGTCGTTCTTTCCAGCTCTACGCAGAAGCAGACACCAACAAAGGTGTCCGCATTCATTTTGCAGTCATTGGCTCAGATGCAGGTCTTCTTGCCAGCCCTGTTGATACCACTCAACTCGACATCTCCATGGCAGAACGCTGGGAAGTGGTTTTCGATTTCGCAAAATACGCTGGCCAGAACGTTACACTCAAGAACACTGGCAAGGTCGCCGCAGACGACGATTACATTGCCACTGATCGTGTGATGAGATTCGTCGTTGGCGACTCTGTCAGCGATACCACTAACAATGACGCTCTGCCTGCCAACCTTCGCAATGTACCATTGCCACCGGCTAAAGCAACTGTTGATCGCTCATACGAGTTCCAGCGCAGTAATGGCGAGTGGCAGGTCAATGGTGTCACTTGGGCCGATGTTGAAGACAGAGTCATCGCCAAGCCAGAGAGAGGCTCTGTGGAACGCTGGGAGCTTATCAACAGTGCAGGAGGCTGGAGTCACGTAAGTCACTCTTCATACCTCCTTGTCGAGACTATACTAACCATACTACAGCCCATCCACATCCACCTCATCGACTTCCAAGTGGTCAGCCGCACTGGCGGTACCCGCGGAGTTCTTCCTTACGAGCAGACTGCATTGAAAGATGTCGTATGGCTGAACAAGAACGAAAAGGTTCAAGTTCTCGCTCGCTACGGCCCGTAAGTACATCCCACACATCTCCCGAAACTTTCACTGACCTTAGTTCAGCTGGGATGGTCTCTACATGTTCCACTGCCACAACCTAATCCACGAAGACCACGACATGATGGCTGCTCTCAACGTCACCGCACTAAAAGATCTCGGTTACGACGAAAAGACCTCTTTCATCGATCCAATGGATACCAAGTATCGTGCCAAGTCCTTCAAGCCCGAAGACCTCACCAACCGTGGCGGTGACTTCGATTACGATGCGATTGAGAAAAAGTGCAAGGACTTCCAAGACATGGATGCTTATAAGAAAGTCAATGAGGTTGAGGAAAAGCTTGAAGAGTATTGGAAGACTAGGAGTACACAGACGACTTTGCAGACTGTAGCTTCGTCTAACAGTGGTGGTTCGGCTTCTGTAAGTGCTTCTAGTTCAGGATCTGGATCTTCGGCCGTTTCTGCATCTGTGGCTTCCTCGACCTCCTCAGGGGTCAGCAGCACACCAGGCAGTACCCTTGTCACATCAGCAAGCTCGGCAAAGACATCGTCTTCAACAAAGACAACATCTAGCGACGACAAGGGTGGCAAGAAGTCGACGTCCTCCTCTACGACAAAAGCATCGAGTACGAAGAAATGAAGCATCTAGAGATTTTCGTCTTGTTTTATTATCCAGGCGTCTGGGAGGGGTTTTGGAAGAAATTGCATTCGTCTCTTATGAAGAACTACAATAACACGTATCATTTGCTCAACTTCCTTGCGACAGTGTATTGATAGTGATACATGAATCATGCATGGACTTCATCTGCAAAACATCACTCCGAATCTTTTGTCTCCTTTCCACCTCTTGCTGCATGCGCCGCATTCACAAGATCTTCGTAAAACTTGATCTCAGCGCTTAGTGTCGTGATGGTTTCATCTCGTTTCTTGACCTCAGTGGTATCGTTGGCCAACTCCTGTTGATGGATTTGTATGCTGTGGACCATGTCTTTGACTTGAAGTAAGATTTTGTCGATAGATGCTGGTCTGAAGGCCGCATTTTCTTGGTGGACCTGTTCTTCGATGTCGTGGTGGTCTTGAGTGATCGACTCCGGGGATGCTGAGATAGTTGGTTGTTGTGACGATCGAGCAGCCGAGCCTTTTGATGGCGACGTGGTTGTGCGTTCAGATGTAAGGACGAGAAAGTCTGTTGATTGTGTATTGTTTGAGCCTTGTGGTGATGGCTGCATCGAACCTTGTGGTATCTGCGAAGAGAAACTCATGATCAACAAGCAGCCAGTATGCGCAATTCGGTGGGAAAAAGATGAAGCGATAGTCTTGGAAATGCGAGTGCGAGTTACCTGCCGGTGTTGGACTGTGAAAGTGAAGCGAAGGGTCACTTCCAAAAACTCCTCCAAGATACAGAAAATCCAGATAGATACAAAGAAAACGACACACGACCAGAGATTCTATGAAAGGAAGTTGAGCAGCAAGTGATAGAAAAGTCAGTACCGAGTGAAAGTGGAAGTTGCTGGAACCTAAGGAAGGCCTGAAAAACAACTGAAGCTTCACCAGAACCGGCATTCTTTTATCGTAATATTCCAGATACAATAACCACAGAGCTTGAGAGCCTGGAACCAATCATGTGCAACACATCTCACCAAGAAGACTACAGAGTTTATGAGACTATCATGTTGAGCGAACTTCCAGAGACAAGCCAAATCTTTGACGATGTCCAGAATCTTGAGATGCAAACAATGAAAGAGAACTTGGAACGGCTGATATGTATATCGCTGATATAGCAAACTTGGAAGCCAACAAGACATCGAAGAGAGAGTTCCCTGCCGCGTGATATTTGTCGAGTAAAGCCCTGACTGAGTGGGATTGACGACGTCAAAAAGCCACAATATATCCATACTATCTCTTTGTCCATGCATATTATCCGCCGCGAATCACATCAAGCACATTTGACGCCTCAACAGCCACATTTATCGCAAAGCACGTCAACGTACACAACACAAGAGTTCAGTTCAGCTCCCAACTAATCTTGTTGCGTTCTCCTGTATTCGGAGGGAAAAGAAGCCCTCAATGTTAAGTGGTGGAAGGTGGAGGCGAGATTTGCATGGCAAAAATACCGAGGACGTGGTATGAGGCAAGCACGAGCCTCATCAGGCGTCGACCCAAGTGACAGCCATTTGAATCCTGCAGAAGGCCAGGCGCTTAAGCAATATAATAACAACCCCTTCTATAAACTCGTCGATGAGGGGTTTGCCAGGTGTCATGACAATCTCGCTTTTTTGTTTCCTTTTCTCTCACTAAGCCTCATCGTCGTGAACACCATTTAAATCTGTTTGATCGCATGCAAACAAGAAGACCCGAAAGCATGAGTCTACCACCACCACCACCATACCAGGCCATCGCGCCTGCACCCAGCAATACCCTACATATACCTATTCCACAACATGGAGCGAAAGACATGTACAAAAGCTCGCCCTCTAGCCCAGCAATTCCCTCACCCTCTACCGCCGCGTTTACAAAATCGTTGCCCCACCGCATCCTCGCCCGAAATCTTTGGCAAGAAGCCGTCAAGAAGCTGTCAGAAAAAGAGAGAAACTCACTCGAACTGCCTAAAAGCGGCACTTCTGCAACAAACATCGTCGAAGATGCATTATCCGGGGTAAGGAACAGCAGAGACAGAGTAAATGATAATCAGATCAGGGTCAAGACCAAGAGGGGGGAAGTGCCATTGAGGCACTATGTGGACAAGTTGACAACAGCATTGATACAGTTCAGGGAGGTGGGAGATACACTTGTGCAGTATGATCCAGGTCACGCTGCGTTGCCGTGGGCTGGCGTTAGGTTGTTGCTGAATGTGAGTGTATTCCTGTCCATCGTGTACTGGTGCTGTCACTGATGAGATGATCCAACAGATTGCTGTCAACGATAGCTCGACCTTCCAAGATATGGCTGAGGGAATCGAGTTGGTCTCAGCCATGATCACACGATATGCTGTGGTAGAAAGCTTGTACTTGCTGGAAGACTCTTTCCTGAGAATCCAACTCACCGATGGGATAATAAAGGTCTATGTTGCCATCCTGAAGTACCTAGGCATTGCCAACACATACTACAACAAGAGCACGTTCAGTGAGTTGCGGAGAATGCGATAGTCGGTTGTAATGCGTGCTGATCACTGCTCCAGGGCGAGTCGGCGAGAGTGCCTTCAAGTCGTCGCGTACCGTGGTCGAGGCGCCCATCGCGGAGATCAGAGCCGGTCATGTTGAAATTGACGCGATCCTCAAACTCATCGATGCTGAAAGTACGTTTGGACTCACTGCGTCTGGGGTTGTACTTTTACTGATGAAAACTGTAGAGAGTAGAGACACCGACCAAAAGATAAATGATGTCCAGAGTACTGTAGAATCAACACGAGATGGTATGACAGGCTCTTCGAAGTATAACTTCTAGTGTTCCAGCTAATCGAATAAGAGCTGCAAAGACTGCGTCAGCTCTCGCGCGACATGATGAAGAGGCTTGAGCCTGTTCACGATTTGACCGCCGAGGTCAACGAGATGCGACTCGAAAGGACACGTGAGTCTTCAATGCATTCTTCGTGCGCAGACACTTACTTTCTGCAGGCGAAGAGATGAAACAAAGGTTCCAGTGGCTGTCGACTGTTCCGGTACAGAGTCATCATGCCAAAGCGCACGAAGACCTGGTAGCAGACACAGGTTCGTGGCTCATGCAACGACACCATTACGTTGATTGGAAGCAGTCGTCCAAATCGTGCTCAATTCTACTTCATGGCTCGCTTGGCTGCGGAAAAACCAAGCTAATGTTAGCATGTGGTATCTGTGAATGGTGCTTATGCTAACGCAAGGCAGGTCGGTCGTCGTTCAACAACTCCTTGATGAGCACAAGGTAAACCCTAAAGCGTCAAAGGTGGCTTACTTCTATTGCAACGCCTCAGAACAACAGCGTACTAGGACACAGGAGATCCTTGGATCGATCGCAAGACAGCTAGCATTCAATGGCTTGGACCAGCCACCAGAACCAGCACTGCTTGAGGCATATGATGCTCAGAAAAAAGATGCTGATGAGAAGAACGCCGACCAAATTGAACACCTCAACGTCAGAAATCTGACAGAATTGATCCCCAAGCTTGTAGGCGACCGCACAGCGATAATTCTTATCGACGCTTTGGATGAATGTGCAGAAATACCGGACCTCCTTAAGGCCATCAGAATGATCATGGAGAGTGCTTCTGTCAAGGTCATAATCTCCGGCCGAAGCCAAGTGTGCCAGGACATGCCTAAGGATGAGTTTCCTGTTCATATCTTGATCGGACAGGGCGAGAATGGAGACGACATTCGCAAATACGTGATCGCGGAGGTCAATCGCGCGATAACCGATAGACGCCTACTCAGAGGCAAAGTCAGTAACCAGTTGAAGGACACCATAATCCAGAAGTTTAACGGTTCTGCGCAAGGAATGTACGTGTATAACCAAAGTGGATGTAGCTGCGCGGACACATCAGCAACGGGCAATCTGCCGGGATATACTATTGCGGGTTACGGCGCTTGTCAGCTCTAAGATACTCATTAACTGAGTGATTGGGTCTCCACCGAGACAGGACTCTAGTTCAATGTTTTGAGGGGCTGACAAGCGTCGTGCTTCTCGACAGATATATACCAGCGTTCGTCCTGGGTGCGTCCTGTACAGCCGTCCGAAACCAACAAGCTCTTCCAAGGATATTGCTAACGATATCAGGTTCCTCTGGGTCAAATTGCAGCTCCAAGCTCTTTGCGACGAAGGCATCAAACGAGAAAAGGATGTCTTGATTGAGCTTGAGAAGAACCCATCGGAAATCGGTCAGTTGTATGAAAACATCTTTGACCGCATTGTACGATCTGGGCCGAGCAGCAGAGACATCGCCGAATATGTGCTCCGATGGCTTTTGACCTCAAGGCGACCCCTCACAACCGGTGTTATCCTCGAAGCCGTTTCGGAAGCTGGTGATGATCTGAAGAAAGAAGAAGTGCTGGACTACTGCCGGAATCTGGTTATTGCCGATGACGAAACTGACACGTTTAGATTTGCTCATCTGTCGGTCCAGGAATTTCTCGTGGAAAGAGAAGGATATGCCAACGACGCTTTGCACACTTTCGCGGCGTTGAGATGTCTGGAAGAGTTTGAGTCATCTCGAAGAAGTAGGTGTGACGATGAGGCTCGGCCCGATCCAAATTCGAAGTCCTTCTATGCATATGCGGTAGTCAACTGGATCTACCATGCCCTCTTGGTGAAAGACCGCAACGAGGATCTTGTCGAGAAACTGGAGTCGTTCCTAAGAGACGATGAGGCATTCAGCATCTTCAATCATGACGCCTTGGAGAGCACTGAGCGACAACAATATTTCCGGGCAGAAACCGACTTTGAATTCCCATGTCTGAACGGGCACAAAGCGATCCAGACATTTGTGATAGCGAAGCTTGGCCTGATTAATGCTTTCGAAGAGCATTCTGACCTTGACTGGAAGTATAACAATATCGAAGGGGAGGCACCCATTCACGTGGCCGCATTTGCCGGTAATCTCGAAATTGTCAAAAGGCTCATCGAGGAAAAAGAGATGGACGTCAACCATCAAGGCGATACGTCTTTTGGCCCACTGGTGGCCGCGTGTGTGAGTGGACACAGAAATGTGGCAAAATACTTGCTCTCAGTAGATCGAGTTAGGGTCAATCTTCGAAGCGAGTTCGGCATCACGCCGCTGATTGCAGCAGCAAAAGCCGGTAACCAGGATATGTGTCGAATACTACTGGAACATGGAGCTCTCGTAAACTTCCAAGCATGGGGTGACACTGCATTGATGATTGCTGCAAAGTTTGGCAGACTGTCGACCGTACAGATCTTGCTGAAGAAGGGTGCCGACACAGAGATTGTTAACCGATACAAGGGTACTGCCTTGCTTGCAGCAGCGACATGTCTAGAGGAGCATTCTCAAGACGTTGTCGAGCTCCTTGTTCGCTGGGGAGCCAACGTTGATGCTCAGGACCGGGATGGGAATACAGCTCTTCATATGGCAGCACAAACTGGCGACATTGACATGGTGCGGCTGCTCATTGCGAAGAAGGCAAGAGTTAGTGTCAGAAATGGCGTGGGTAAATCGGCGCTGGACTTTGCTTGTGCGAAGAATAAGACGAAGGTGATCGAACGTCTCCTCAAAAGTGGTGCAACATGCGAGCCAGACGCCTTCGGAAGAACAGAACTTCACGAGGCGATCCAAGGAGGATGTGATACTAACATCATCAAGCTGTTCGTATCCAAGGGTGTTAAGGTCAATGCAAAGGATGATAACGGTTTCAGTAAGTTGTTCTGCCATTGCTCGCAGACACTGCTAATAATGGTAGGTGCGCTTCATCTTGCAGCCACGCGGGGTGACAAAGACATATTGCTGACTCTGGTTAACGCTGGCGCTGCAATTGATGTCAAAAGCGACTCTGGCTTGACCTTGCTCCATTGTGCGGCCAAGGGAGGAAATGCCGAGGGGGTGGAGCACATCCTAAGCTACGGCGTCGATATCGAGGCAAGAGACAACGATAACATGACACCTCTGGCTGTGGCATGCTGTAATGCCAACGGCTCCGACGAAGTCGTACGAGTACTACTGGCTGCCGGAGCCAACATTTCAGTAGTCGACAGATTGAGCTTTAGTCCACTCCACGGACTCGCGAGGTACGGGCGAACGAAAGCCGCCCTTATGCTCTTAGAGAGTGGCAAGGTCGATCTCACTCAACGTGCACAAAATAGGTGTAGTGTACTTGACTTCGCCGCTGGCGCAGGCGATTATAAGCTCGTAAGAAGCCTTCTTGGGCGAGGGGCATCCGCTCAGTCGGAATCAGGCGGTGACTCCGCTCTGCATTTTGCGGTCCGAGCAGAGAAACACGACAGCCTGTATGCTATCGTCGAACGGTTGTTGGAGGAGGGATGTGATCCCAATGCGAAAAACGACAACGGGTGCACGCCACTTCATTCTTTTCTTGCAGCGAGCAGAGGCAAAGAGGACATCGTACGACTGTTCCTGTCTTGGGGAGCGGATATCAACATACGGGATGATGATGGCAATACTGTTCTGAATTGCCTCGCACAGTACCCAGGAGCATCCGAGTCGATAATAGAACTGCTTCTCGAGAACAAGGCAAATGTCAGCCTTGCCAATAAAAAACGGTTGACTCCGCTGCACAAACTGGCAAGGAGCGGTCTCGCAGCACATGTGCGTATACTCCTCAAAGCAGGTGCAGATCCTTCAGCCAAGGACAAGCACAACCGACAACCTATTCAATATGCCGTAAACACGAACGAGTCAACGATACGGGCCTTGCTTGACTTTGATGCAAAAGTCAATGTCACTGGCTCAGATCGGCCTAGTCCAATAGTGTACGCGTCTTCCGAGGCAAATTTGCAGGTCTTGAAATTGCTGCTCGATGGTGGAGCAGACGTTAGAAGCGAAGATCCTGGCAGACCTGGTTGGACTGCTCTCCATTCTGCGTGCAGACGGGGGATTCCTGACCCTGCATTCGCAGAACTGCTCATCGAGCATGGCGCTGACGTGAACGCTGTCACCAAGATCCCCAAGAGCACACCATTGCACGAGGCCTTAAGGAGTGCCGCGGTCGTACAGCTGCTCTTAAAAGCAGGAGCACTGGTTGACCCTCAAAACTCGAACGGCGAAACTCCTCTGGCATGCGCCTGTGATCGCATGACCCATGCTCGAGTTGTGGAGATACTGATCGAAGCAGGTGCCGATCCGATGATCAAGGACAAAACTTACGGCGCTACGAGCCTCCATCGAAGTTGCTATGCGGACGCGCTTGCGCCCATCGTGATTCGCAGCGGGAAATGTGACGATCTCAATGCTGTGACCAAGGATGGCTCCACGCCGTTGATATATGCTGCCCAAAGTGGGCGTCTGGACGCCGTGTCATGTTTGTTGCAGACTGGTAAAGCCAAATTGGATCATGAGCAATTCGAAGGCATGAATGCATATATGTTTGCGGCTCGGTATGGCCACACCGATGTGCTAAAGCTGCTGATCGAGTACGATGCAAGCATTATCTTGAGAACGAGCAAGCGAAAACGATCAGCACTGCATATGGCTTGTTTTGAAGGTCATCTGGGGGTGGTCAAGTTGTTACTGGAGACTGATGCTTCAAACATCGAGGCGGTTGATTGTACACAACGCACTCCTTTCGACTATGCTGCACAAGGCGGACACACTGACATTGTCGCTTTGATGCTGAAGCGGGGCGATGTTGATCCGCTCCACGTGTCAAAACGCAAGTGTACTCCGCTGTTGTTGGCTACTTGGACGGGCAAGCAGGACTTGATCGAGATGCTCATGGCTGTCGAGGGCACTGATCTGAGTAGAGCAACGACAGGAGGCAGGACATTGTTCACTGCAGCAGCCTCAACTGGTCTCGAAGAGCTGTGTCGTAACCTGATTGAGAAAGGAATCGCGAACGGCACCCTGCCCATCCTTATTGGGGGCTTCTCGCCTTTGCACTGTGCCACAGATTCCAACAAGACAGGAGTGATCGAGCTCCTACTCATGCAACCTGGAGTCGACAAGAACGTCTGTTCGGAGAATGGCTATACTCCATTATGGCATTCTGTAAGGAAAGAGAACGCGAAGTCGATTATGACGCTGTTGGCACATCATGTCGACGTCGATACACCCGATGACCGAGAAAGAACGCCACTGCTCATAGCAGTCCAGAAGAGCAATCAAGAGATCGTGAAAATGCTGTTGAACGCTGGAGCGAAGGCGCAACTGAATGAGGCGCTTGACATCGCGTTGGCGAAGCGAGACAAAGAGATAATCCAAATGCTTAGAGATTCAGGAGCAGTCGAGCATGATGAAGGTTTTGGTCTCGAGGAACTTATGATGGAGCTGGCGGATGATGTCCGTGTGATCGAAGTGATGCAAGCGACAGCTGGTGCTGAGAATGTCGAAGAGATTCCAGTGTGATGAGAGAAGAGGGAAAGAAGCGCGACGCGTCGACGTCACCAGCTCCTTCCTTCCCGTTGGTCATCTAACCCTGTTCATGATTTTGATGTTCGACAACGGTATGTATTTTAGCAAATTAATTTTGGAAACCCTATGATAATGAATTTACTGCTAATATGAAGGTAAACATGGAGTTCGTTCCATTCCATATCGAATGGTTGGCTTAATATAGATTATATAGTTACCACGCAGACTAAATAGCTGGATAGCTCATGGAGATGAGTCTATGATGAGCGGTGGCGATTCATCGACAGTAACATAAGTATCATAGTGCAGTTAGACTTAAAGCAAAAGACATAACGGACCATAGTAAAGTTGGTGTGGATGATTAAAAACATACTTATGTTCTGCATTGTAGCGTATCATGTATAGTTAAGCCATGTACCGTAAAACAAGCCATAACAGTGAAGAGAAAAAGAGAAAAAAAAAGGGCCATAACCATCGTCATCAAGTCAATGAAAAGCCCAGAAACCATACGCCATTCGTCAGTGATTGGGCCGGCCCATGTAAAACTTCATAATCCCATTCCCTCCCATATATTACTCTGTGTAAACTCCATAAACACAAATGAATTATCTCTCAAGCACCCAAGCCACCAACACCGCCTTGACGGACTCTAGCCCTGGGGCCGGCGGGTAGCGCATCGTTGACGTTTCTGCTGATACCGAAAAGATACGCCAGTTCCTGTACACTCAGTCTGCCTAGACTCTGGGAAGCCTTTTCATCGAGCGCTTCAGAGATGAGAGCGCGCTTCTTTTCCTGCAAGGCGATGATGCGATCTTCGACAGTCTCCTTGATCAGAACACGGTGGACCAAGACGGGTCTAGTCTGTCCGAGACGATGAGCACGGTCGATGGCTTGTTCCTCGATGTAGGGGTTCCAGAATGGATCCATGATCACAACCTGAGAAGCGATGTTGAGGTTCAGACCAGCATTGCCTGCCTTGAGAGAAACCAGCATCATGCGGACGTTGGGCTTGTTCTTGAAGTCATCAACAGCATCGGCACGGAGTTTGGCATTCATGCTTCCGTCGTAGCGGCGATATCCCCAGCCCTTCCCAGACACAGGCACTTCGAGCAAATCGAGCAGAGAGGTCCACTGAGAGAAGATGATTATTTTCTCGCCTTCGGGTGCAGTCATGATACCGTCCAAAATCTCCATGGTGCGCTCGATCTTGGAAGAAGGCTTGAAGTCCTTCTTCAGCATGCGAAGGTAGATCTTGCGCCATCCAGGCTTTCTGACTGCCAGTTTCTTGAGTTCGGGAATTGTCATCGTGGCCGCCTTCCTCTTTTTTTCGGCGGAACTGCTCGACTCCTTCAGCTTTCCTTTTGCTTTGCTGCTCATCTTGGACTTGGCCTTCTTCTTGGGCTTCAGGGCAGCTTTCAGCCTACGCTCTGCTGCTTCCTCGTCATCTTCTTCTTTAGCGCCATCCTCAACAATGAAGCCATCAAGAGAATCAGTCTCGTCATCATCCTCTTCATCCTCCTCATCTTCAGAGTCGTCGTCGTCGTCGTCAGTGTCGACAGCGGCCATATCGTCACCGTCTGCGTCGGTCTTGATGTCAACTGTCTCATCAGGGTCGACTTCCTCGGGCATGTGAATACGCTTGAAACACTCGTAATCGATGACCTTCTTGGTGTTGATAGGACCACGACATTCAGGGCACTTTGCAGTTCGTCCTTCGTCGCCCTCAGCAAGTGCATTGGAAGGGTCGGCAATTCTGGAGAAGCAGTCTGGACAAGTATCGTGACCGCAAGGAGTGAAGATGGCAGGATTCTCGACAGCGTCGTAGCACACAGGACATTCAAATATGCCGTTTGCTTCCTTGATTCGAGTGATGACATTGGGTTCAAGGTTCCTGCAGATTTCGTCCATCGTATCTTGTGTGATTTCAGCAGTCGCGGCAACGATACCAAGATCCTTGATCAGATTGGGATGGCAGCAGGCTTGGCGTAGACGAAGCAGCAGGACCAGAATTTGCATGTAAGAATTGCTGACTGTGCCAGCCTTGAGATACTTGTTGAATTTGACCGCAGAGCTCGTCTCGAGAGCCACGTAAATATCACGCTCGTCCTCACTGAAATCGGGATTGGTCTCCTCGACACGTCTTTCCGGCAGGTTGAGAATGGGGCGACCATTGATCTCGGTCTTCTTGTTGCGACGAAGGAGGATGGCCTTCAACAGTGCTTGCAGCTTGTGCATGGCCATCTGACGCGCGCCCTCGTTGTTGCCCTTCAAAGGCTGGTTGAAGTCCGTCCTGAACTTGTTCCAGTTGTTGTATGGCTTGATACGTAGGAAGTGGATGAGGGAATAGAGTTCCTCAACACTGTTCATCATCGGAGTGCCAGTCATACAGAATCGAGAACGAGCTTGAAGATAGAATGCAGCTCGAGCAGTCTTGGTAGTCTTGTTCTTGATGCATTGCGCTTCGTCGACAATGACTCTGTACCACTTACAATCCGGACCGATAAACATACATTTCTCGTCGTCTCTGGGTTGAGCCATTGGGTCTACTTTCTTGCGCATCTCGTACTTCTCTATCTTCTTCAATTCGGCAGCGATAGTACCGAAGGTAGTCAGAACGACGTCAAAGTCGCGCAAATCTCTGTGATTCTTTTTCTTTGCGCTTGAGTGGTGGATGAAGGTGTGAAGTCTGTGTCTACCAGGCTTGACTTTGGTCATGATCTCCTGTTCCCACTGACGCAAGAGAGCAACCGGCGCAAGGATTAGGGTAGTCTTGTTCACAGGATCCTCAGAGCGGTTGGTGACCATGAGTGAAATGGCTTGGACAGTTTTGCCCAGACCCATATCGTCAGCCAGAATGCCACCTTTGTTCGAGCCGTTCTCCATTTTCTGAAGCCACTCAAGACCGGCGAACTGGTACGGCTTGAGCTTGATGGTGAGTCCCTCGACCGGCACGTCCTCTTCGTTGGCGATTTTGGTAGCATCGTCAGGCTGAATGTTCTCCATTAGTTTACGTAGTTCCTCCTTAGTATCGACACTCTCAACATCGTAGATGTCCCAGCTTGGTGGATTTTGTTGAAGAGTGGTTGAACGCAGGAATTGCAAATCATCATCTGGCGAGTCGAACCTTGTAGATCTGCCGCGACCATTGATGAGGCCACCCAACTGAACTAAATCGTCATGAGCAGCGCGTGGTACGGGCTGCTGAGACGAGCGCATGAAGGAAGGAGTTGGTTGCGCGTAAGAAACATGGTTTGGGAAGGGGCGAGGCTGATGAGGATTTTGCGCATTGAATTGCTGGATAGCAGCGACTTGTTGTTGCCATTGTTCAAGACGACGGCGGTTAGCTAGATCTACCATCTCACGGGTCGGATTCGCCGAGTTTCGCAGGGCCATCTCTGCTTGACGGGTTGCCTCTTGTTGTCGAAGGTAGGCGATTGCCTGTTGATGTTGTGGCGTACCATTAGGGCCGCGCATTGAGCTAATAGCGTTGTTTTGTTCCCAGAGATGCCTACGGCGCAATTCCTCGTCTGGATTCGACCTGAGTCTCTGGATTTGAGCTTGTTGAGACTCGGGTTCATCATCCCCAGTCAGGTCAATAACCATAGGATTGCGGTGTCCACTGTTCAAAGGAGTAGGAAGTTGGTAGGGTTCGGGCTTAACAGGTCTAGAAGCATGAGCATATCCAGGACTCGAGTGAACTTCAGGCTTGATACGCGGCAATTCCACAGCAGGATACGGAGCAGGGGGATGCGACTGTGAAGGAGGATTGCTTCTGTAACCTGGAGGTCTAAAGACTGGAGCCATTCTACTGGGCGACATGTCGGGCTGAGAGTACAGGTTGTTGCGGGAGGGGCCGGCGATGGGTGACGAAGCGGGTTGCTGGCTCAGCCTCGAGGCAAAGTCGGCGTCAGCAGCCACAGACTCTCTTCTCTGACGAGCGGCGGCTTCGATCTGGCGCTGTCTTTCTAGATAAGCCATGCGACGATCCTGGCTAAGCGGTCGCTGACTCGGTGGAGGCATAGGAGTTGGCGCAGGTCGCTTGTTTCTGTCAAAGCTGTCCAGTGGCGAGACTTCATCGCGGCTTCTCTTGAGCTGTGTGTTCCTGTTCGGAGTGGGGAGCGCGGTCGAGGCGAATGTTGGGAAGTCTTGCTCCATATCGCTGGCATCCGACTGAGGGTATGCGCCGGGCGCATTGTATGAAGGGTTGCTCTCTGATTGTGAGGAAGCAGCAGCAGCGTTGTTGAAAGCTGCCATGCGCCTTTCCAAGTCCATGATTGCCAATTCTACCTCTTGTCGGCGCTCACTACCGTCGGCGGGATCCAGTGTTTCCAGAAGCGTTTGCTGGAAGATAAGCTCGTCTTCGACCTCCTCCATGTCGGCGGTGGAGTGAAGAGTCGACATGATGCGGTGCGATGCACAATCGCGTGTGGGTGCCGCAGTTGGGTCCAGAGTCGCTCTTTCCCTCAAGTTAATTCTCGTCGGATGATGCGAGTCCCAGCGGAGAGTTCGAAACGCCCGGCCTCGGTCGACTGCGCTTTGACCACTACGCGTCCTTCACGTGAGGTGGCTGCCTGCTCGACAATTGACTGAGATCCTTGACAGTGAGCTTTACCTTGTCGTGGAAATGTTTTTGTCCAGGTGAATGCAGCGTCTTCTCGATTTCGTGATGCTCACATGCGAATCTATGATCCTTCACTTGAGTGTCAAAGGATGGGAATCACGAAACGCTTTGTCAAGCATGCAGCCGACACATCAATTGTTATACATCCTTTGTCCTGCAAACGGACTTGTTTCGTGCATATGCGCATAGCCATGCTGCCACGTTGCCTCACCGCAACAGCATGCTTCACTCGATCCATGAACATGAGCAGGAAAGAGATGATATGATATATCCAGCACCGTGCTCCCATCAAGGTAAACTTCGGCGCTCGCAACCGCCAGCCCTAAGTCATCAGAGACCCAAAGAGGTAATCCGAATGTTTCCCCGCATCTGCTCCTCCGCAGCGGGCCACAGACATCCCACAACGGCTTGGTCAAGCATCTTCAAAAGTCAAAGTGCCGATCTGTTTGCTGAGCTGGACAAAAAGTTGTGGGAGCCATGCAAAAGTGAAGCTGGTAGAAGAGATACATTTGAAGGGTGCTGGACATTGACTCTTCTTACTGAGGCCTGGTATAGAAGAGCTGGAGTATGGTACATGCCACCGTTGCTTATGGCGCGTGCCCATTGACCATTGCAGCAAATCCCGGAACGAGGAGCTGCGTCTCGGACAACCAAGAAGGGAAGCCAAGCGCAGTAATGACCGACAGAGGGGCAGCAATAAAAAGGGCAGCGGGGTCCTTTCGCTGCTGGCAGCACTCTCCTCTCCTCTCTCAATCGCATTTCCCTCCAAAAGTTCTCATACAACCTTCCTGTCCACAATGGCTTCTCTCAGAGTTTCTTCGCGCATTGCTCGTGCTGCTTTTGGCGCAACAAAGTCAAGCTCGGTTCGCACGTTTGCAGTTTCTGCGCGCCAGCACAATGCTTCAGAGTCCGATCGTGAACAATTGAAGAACCCTCCCAAGGGAAACCCTATAGTCTCTGGTCGCGGTGCTCCAGAACCACCATCAGAGGAGGCTGCCCATTTGAAGGACAACTACAGCGCAGCTTCGTACCTGGGAACGACCAAGCGATTGCCAGAATTCGCGCTCAACGACAAGGTAGTATTGGTGACTGGCGCCGCACGTGGACTGGGATTGGTACAGGCCGAAGCTCTGCTTGAGGCCGGCGCAACCGGTAAGTCTTCTCAATACCAAAGTCAGTCAAGGAGCCATCACTGACAAAAAGACAGTGTATGCTTTGGACCGCCTGCCCGAGCCTAGCGAGGACTTCTACCGCATTAAAAAACGCGCAGCTGAAGAGCTCGGCACCACTCTGCACTACCGCCAAATCGATGTTCGCGATGTGCCACAATTGAACGAAATCATCGAAGACATCTCAAACAAGGAGGGCCGCATGGATGGACTTGTTGCCGCAGCAGGTATCCAGCAAGAGACAGCAGCGCTCGAGTACTCGGCCAAGGATGCAAACACCATGTTCGAAGTCAACGTAACAGGAGTGTTCATGACAGCACAGGCAGTGGCCAAGCAAATGATCAAGCATGGAAACGGAGGATCCATGGCCTTCATCGCGTCCATGTCAGGAACCGTTGCCAACAGGGTATGTCGTGTTTGTTTTCCGGCGTCGTGTATATTGGCTAACAAGGACTCTCAGGGACTGATTTGCGCGGCATACAACTCGAGCAAGGCAGCGGTTATCCAGTTGTCAAGAAACCTGGCGAGCGAATGGGGTCAGCACGGAATCCGCGTCAATACCATCTCGCCCGGATACATTGTCACAGCCATGGTGGAAGCTTTGTTCGTGAAGTACCCTGAAAGACAACGCGAGTGGCCAACACAGAACATGCTGGGCAAGCTGAGCAAGCCCGAGGAGTACCGTGGAGCAGCCGTGTTCTTGATTAGCGATGCCAGCTCGTTCATGACGGCCAGCGATATGCGCATTGATGGTGGACACTGTGCATGGTAGTTTGAGTCTAGTCGAGGTCTTCGTCATCGTCGTCATCCTCTCTGACGAGCCTTTTTCGCTCTTCTCCTAGGAAGACTGCATAGTAATGTCAGATTTGTTATCTTTGAGCGATAATGATACCAGTTTTGCTCACCTCTCTTGAACAAGTATGGAGTGGTGACGAGAAGAATGGGAGCGCCGCAGATGATGCCGGTCCACTTCCAGAGGGTCGACCTGTATCTCCTCTTGTAGTCCTTCTTTTTGTCCTCTTGGATAACATCTTTGAAAGCTTTGCGAGCCTGAGGAGTCTCTTCGTTGCTGTCGGGAGTCTTTACCTCGCCAGGACCTGGTGGTGGAGGAGCAGGCTTCGGAATGCGACCAGTGTATTTGGGGAGCGGTTTAGCGGTTGATGATGCGAATCGCGAAGGCATGCGGCGCATAAACAAGCCCCTCGACACTGGAGTACGAACGATAGCAAGAGACATGTTGGCTACTGGCTCTACCGTATTGGTTCGAGGGTAACAATTTGGTGGGAGCGCAAAGCTGCCCACGACGGGATCGAGCACTCCCGGGCGGGCTTGGCATTATTGGAGAGCTTCTCCAACACGTCACGTATCGATAAGAGAGTCAAGGTGGGGCAATCTCATGCGCCTTGGGGTAACCTATGACCGAGGCCGGCGGACCTTTTGACAATCTAGAGTATACATTGTTGTTCTTCGACACGTCTCACACTACTTACACACTCTTCTTACACGTCAAACATGGCCAAACTACTGAAGAAGCCCTTGAAGCTTGCCTGTGTCCAGCTGTCGACCGGTATGCGAAGACGACTCAAGTCTCGTCTCTAAATGTGTGGTTGCATGTGACTGACAAGCACCAGGTGCCGACAAGGCCGCCAACCTCGCACGAGCAAGGACAAAGGTCCTCGAAGCAACATCCAAGGGTGCCAACGTCGTCGTCCTGCCCGAGTGCTTCAACTCTCCCTACGGCACCAAGTACTTCCCTAAGTACGCAGAGACCTTGCAGCCCTCACCACCCACCGAGTCACAATCGCCCACCTTCCACGCCCTGTCCGCTCTCGCCAAAGAGTCTAAAGCCTACCTGATTGGTGGCAGCATACCCGAGTATCTCGCCGACACAGATAAGCACTACAACACAGCTCTTGTCTTTGGTCCTGATGGAAAACTGCTGGAAACACACAGAAAAGTCCACCTGTTCGACATTGATATCCCAGGCAAGATCAGATTCCAAGAGAGCGAGATTCTGAGTCCTGGAAACAAGGTCACTTTGGTTCATCTTCCCGAGTACGGAAAGATTGCTGTTGCCATCTGCTATGACATCCGCTTCCCCGAGCTGGCAATGGTCGCCGCAAGACAAGGTGCTTTCCTGCTGGTCTACCCTGGTGCCTTCAATCTCACCACCGGAGAACTGCATTGGAAACTTCAAGCACGCGCTAGAGCCATGGACAACCAGGTCTACGTCGCTCTTTGCTCACCTGCTAGAGACATGACTGCCGACTATAACGCCTGGGGCCACAGCATGATTGTCAACCCAAATGCCGAAGTTCTGAATGAGCTGGACGAAAAGGAGGGCATCGTATATGCCGATTTGGATGGAGAGACGATCGAGCAAACGAGAAAAGGCATTCCCATCTATACCCAGAGAAGATTCGATGTATACCCTGATGTCAGCAAGGGCGATGTTAAGTACGAAGAGTAATGCTCAATACATATAGCAGCCTTCGTGCTCAATTCTTGCTCATCCGTATACGTTGAGGTTCTATGTATAATAATGAGAAACGAGTCCGATGGTCGCGTAAATGCCCTGTGTTCAAGCCTTGGGAAAGCATCCACGCTGTTGCTGGTTGAGCTTGCGAATGAGGTAATCGCGACTCACAGAACTGACAAAGCTAACATGGCAGGAACGAGACGCCTGGGCTTTCTCAACTCAGCTGTTGATGCAGCTCCGTCTCTCCTTCGAACACACCACATCAATACATCCTCATATACAGCATCGTTATGTATACTCCTTCGTCTTATTCATCCTCCCAATCCGGCAAACCGCCTACCTGGCCCATGGTATCCCTGACCGAGCTGGAAGTCAAGATCCCTGTCCGAACCTCCAGTCTAGGCCCTTTGCTTCCACCTGAGGCAAGTATCAAATCACCATCACCCGACCCATCCAACCTAGGTCGATACAATGATGGCACTCTCTCTCGCAAGTCAACAGTTCGTGGTACTGTAACCTTTCGTTCTCCTGATGTCTCGCCCAAGACTTTGACGCCACCTTCTACTTCGTCGACGGACAAGGAGAGGAAGAACCTCGAGCGTGCAGTGACTGGTCTACACAATCTCATAGAAGAGGCTTTGACTGTCGCTCAAGATGCCGCTCAAAACAACAGGACTCAAGACGTTGCTCAAATCCTCGACGAGGCCAAGATTGTTCTACGCAAGTCAAGCATCGTACACAGCTACATGTCCCCTCCACTTCGCATCGACGATACTGAGAGCGAAGAGTACTTCTCATCCGACGAGTACGATCAGGACTCCGACTCTGACGCAGACGTCGAGTCCAACATTTCATCTTTGCAGCCACACGAGAAGCCTTCACAGGCCAGCATCCCAACTGCTTACACCAAGAGCAAGAGTGGCCTTTCTCTAAAACAGGTTCCGACGAGTTCAGTCCCCTTCGCCGCTCCCCGTTACTCTATCAGACAGCACTCTATTGTGCACCCGGTTGTCAGCCCACCGTTCGAGGATGACGGCAAGCGTCCTGCTTCCCAGCAAGCAGCTGTCGGGCCATCGTCTTCGGAAGACTTCTCCATGACACAGACTCCCCCTCAAATGTACTCCAAAATGTCGACAGGTTCCACCACACATGACTGGGCTTATGTCAAGGTCACGCCGACTCGCCGCGAGCTCAGGGGCGGTTCGGAGCCTGGACCAGTCAGTCAAGATGAGACCGTCTTGCCACCTCCTCTTAGTGAAGGCACTGGTGCTGTCTCACCTCCCGTCATCTCACAAGATGCATCAGTGAGAACACCAGAGCAGATACCATATGAGCCTCTTCGTCTCTCGATTCCAGATGTGCCAAAACGGAGATCCCTTCGACCTGTTCGTTCAGACCCTCAACTGTCAAGCACACCCTCACCACCGCCTCAGCCGACTGTACCTTACGCAGTCTACGACCCAAAACACTATGTCACTCCTGACTACCCATCGGCTCAGTACCCAGGGCCCAGCCCACCAGAGCCAGCTGTACCGTCGGCACCGGCAAAACGATGGAAGCCAAAGGCTGGTGCAAGCCGTATTTTTGAGTCTCCGTACTACCATGTTCCGGGGCGCAGAGAAGTGCCAGTGGCGCTCCCAGCATCGACACAACCTGCTGTACCCGTTGCTCCTGGCCAGCCCGCTACTTCTGGTCAGCCTCCGCTACCCCTCCTGCCTGGTCAAGCACCTCCGGCCAATGTTCCATCTCCAGATTTGAGCTTGAAGCATCCACGCAAGAATCATATCAGTCTCAAGGACGAGCCAGGCTTTCGGTTCCACAGATATCGCCGATCTCCCATCGCCAGAGAGTGGAAGATTGGCCGCAAACGTATCACTGCTATTGTCGCATGTTTCAACACCATGCTTGTAGGATTGATCACCGGCATCTATGTGAGCATCATTCATCTTCGACATCATGCTGCCGTTGGATGTTACTAACTTTCCCAGGCTGGTGAGGTACCCAAGATCCAATACAAGCTGGGCGATGAGCATCATCATGTCATTTTGGGCAATGTACTGTAAGTCAAGATGCTTCTCATACGTTGTATCTCCTCGATCAATCGAGTACTGACATGGTTCGTAGCCTATACATCGGAATGGGCTTCACTACTCTGCTCTTCTGGCCACTCCCACTCCTGCACGGCAGAAGACCTTACACTCTAGCAGCACTCGCGATTGCAATCCCGCTACAGTTCCCTCAGTCAATTGCGATAGCCTTTGCTAGAGGTCCGCATCCGACAAGAGCTCTCGTTGGGCTACTTGTTCCTCGCCTTTTCCTGAGACTTGTTCTTGGCTTCGCACACATCAACTTCTTGTCGACCTTGCTGGACCTCTTTGGTGCTTCGCTCCAATCACGAAATCCCCATCAAGAGATCGTTGTCTACGATGATGTTCGACGTCAAGGAGGAGGCATGGGTATCTGGCTGGGTATCTGGCTGGGCATTTGGTCGTGGTGCTTTGTCGGATCGCTGTCTCTTGGATTCCTCATAGGTGCTACCATCATCCAGCACCTCGCTCCATCGTGGGGGTTCTATGTTGTCGTCATGTTGCTCTCCTTCTTCACTCTGGTCAATGTCATCGCACCCGAGACACGTCGTGCGCCTTATCGACGATCAGTCCTGAGATATACCGACGAAGAAGTGAAACTCAAGAAACGTGTAGCACGAGGCGAGGTCAAACTCCACCTCGATCAGGACGGTCCCAAGTACTGGTGGGAAGAAGTCTGGGCTGGTATGAGACTGATGGGCCACATGCTATGCCAATTCGGATTTCTCGTGCTCGCCGTTTACCTTGCTTGGATCTACGCCATGGTCGTACTCATCACATTGGTAAGTCATGAGCGAACCTCGCTGTTTGTCTGAATTTTCTGACAAAATAAAGCTTCTGGGCGCACTACTCTCTCGCAATTACAACTGGCAGCCTCAGTGGATCGGACTGGCTGTCTTTGCAGTTGCAGTAGGCGCCGCGCTCGCTGTTCCATTGACCAAAGCCAACGTCTTCTCTCGTGATCGAGTTCAGCCTTTACGTACCGATAGTGGAACCTTTGAGCCGCGCGTCACCTGGTCGTCCCATCTGCTCAGACGATGCCTCTTCACATTTGCTCTGCCTGTTGCTGGCCTTGCATATGTTCTGGCATCCCCTGGACCAAGCGTCAGAGCGGCTGGACCAACTGTTTTGGCAGCCATCATTGGCTTCCTTGCATGTCTTGCACTTGCAGAGTGTATCGGGTTGGCAATGGAAGCTTTCGACACCAGCGATCTCCAGCCTGGAGTCAACAGCAAACATCGCCTGCAAAGTATGGAGAGTGCGACTCGCAGGAGACGTACAAATTACTCATCGTACCCACGAGTATGCGCAGGTATTTTTGCCGCTCAAGGCTTGGGTTTCTTCTTCGCAGCTGCAGCAACTGCTGTGAGCGGTAACATCACCCGAGCTCTTGGAGCACAGGCAGCAACCGGTGTCACGGTCGGTATCTTGCTTGGGTTGACCATGTTGCTGTCAATCATCATGTGGCGCTTCAGATCTGTCCAGGTCATTCCGAACGGTGCCTTTGGCTCTCGTGGAGGTGGCAGTCTCGACGCAAAGGCAGATCAGGATTGGAAGCCTGTCGTCATTGGCAACCCTTCCGGAAAGATGAGACGTATGAATTTCCTCGAGCTTGGGTCTTTCAGCAGATGGACCGAGATCCGGAAGCTGAACAACTTGCCTAGTGACAACAGAAGGCGATATGTGGGGTGATGGAGTGGTGACAGATGGTGATGAGCAGAGTTACTCTTCCTGAGAGGGATGCCAGAGTTGATAGTCCTGTATTACCTGTTGTCCAGATTGTATCTTTGTCTGCTGCTGTTCTGTTTTTGTTGTGCATTGGAAAATTCATATTCCCAAGCTCTTTCGGATGCGTTTGAGGCCCTCGGAGATGACAAAGTAAACGAAGCCTGCTTCCTCTCAGCCGACGTTGCGGAGTCGCTGTTGTGGATGTGGTAGACGGCGAGGAAAAAGTCTAGTAGTTGTAACAGCTGACCAGCAGCTTGAAAGAAGTCTACATACCATGACCCTCTCTCGTGTTCCTCCAGTCATTTTCAAATCTTCCCCAACCACCAGGAGGAGCATCCCACATAGCCAACTCTCTGATAACAAACTCATACGTGCCATCCTTGGGCATAACACCCTGACACACATTTCCGCCCACAGCGATATTGATAAGAATCCTGAAATCCTTCATCGGCCTCGTTCCCTGAGGTTTGTTCGCCTTCATAACGGCTCTGCCATCAATGTACCATACCAATTTTCCTTGGCCTGTCTGCTCATCCTCATCCCAAGCAAAATCAAACCTGACTCCATTCCTTGAATCGATGGAAGGAATTGGTGTTTCCACTACTCTGTGCTTATCATGGTCCTCACCGTTGAAATGACCCCAATGCATACAAGTATGATTTGTCTTATCTCCATTCCACGCTTCCATTATATCCATTTCTCCATCGTAGGGCCATGTAAATGGATCTTTGGGGAGTAACCAGAATGCAGGCCAGATTCCTGGGGCACAAGGGGCGGTTATACGAGCAGATAAGCTACCTCTGCTTCTATCCAGTGTTTGATGCGAAGACAATCTCGCAGAAGTAAATTTTCTGTCGTCCTGAGGGTGGGAGTGATTGATGATGGCATGGACCACTAAATTGCCATCGGGAGTGTGGAAACTGTTTGCTGTATCGTCGACGTAGTTTTGGGATTCGTTGTTGCCCCAGCCCCAGTTTCCTTGTTCGTGGTGGAAGTGGGTTGATACGGGGGTGGAGGGTGAGCAGGAGGGTTGCCAGTAGGGTGTTGCTGCTGCTTGCGGTTGTGCAGAGGCCGAAGATTGGGGTTTGCTGGCCCAGGGGATTGGTGGGGCGTTCCCACCCATAGCTTGCTGAGCCTTGTTTTGGAGGTCTTTGAAGGAGTCGCGGAAACCCATTGTGGTGTTGTGCGGCGGGTTCCTTGAAGTGTTTAGGGAGGGGAAGGACGAAAGCTGTTTGAGAAAGAGGAAGAGAAGAATAGGGTTGTTGACTCGAGGCCTGCTCGCTTCTGCCAAGTGCCTTGAGGTTATATGCTTGAGTCGGGTGTGTCGTTCCGGTCTGCCCTTGGGCCTTGGAAGTTGGCAGTGCTGTTGCTCGGCCCATTCTTAGCTCATGAGCCACGTCATGCTCGGTGGACATGATTGCGTCGCTAGTACCAGCACGATCAAAAGGGGATATATATTGATAATTTGACCTACCCCACATCAATCTCTTCTTAGCTCAGTTGGTTTAGAGCGTCTGACTGTAATTGTTAATTGTCATCAGAAGGTCCTTTGTTCGACTCAGAGAGAGGAGATTTCT